>LPNX010878119.1:108959-183140 GCA_001517045.1 Pseudotsuga menziesii | reverse complement strand
CTTTATGATCTTTTACCTGTATATGACTCCATGCCCAATGGATATGTGATTGGTTCAACCAAATGAATGAATGCTTAAATATTGTTTATCATTTGATTTTGTAAGTTTTATGTTGAGAGATCCCTCTCTGGGAGAAACCCTCAATTTCCCCCTAAAGTGGTTTTTGTTGTTACCTCGGGGTGTACCTTCTACAACCTGGGTACATTCTGAGTGATAACAACAACTACATAAACAAATTGGAGATGTTATTTACTCTGATTTGTTACATGCTATTATGAAAATTAATAAATTACAGTCCCTTGTAGATAAGATGGAGGTTCAATTGAAGCATGAAAGGGTCGAAAATAAAGCAAATTTGATTCAAATTAAAAAGTTGCAAGGAGATGTTGTGAGCCTAGGGACCGAACCATGTAATATGCAGGTGACTAAAAAGCTTCTAGAGGAGAAGGACAATACCATTCAAGTATTGAAGAAGAAGCTTAGAGTCCCTAATGCTGAACACGTTCAGTCTTCATAATTATTTACACTTCAGGAAGAGAAAGAGAAAATTTATCAAGAGACGATGGACTATAAAGGAAAATCATTAAAGCTGTAGGAAGAGAAAAACAAGTGGGAAGTAGAAAGAACCGAATTGATGGCTCAGATTTCGAAGTTGAAAAAGGATCAAAATGACGAAAAAGAAATTATGGAAGAATTGATGAGTCAAACCCCTGTCGACACTGATTTACCCCTTGTTAATATTCAAAGACCATTAAATGAATTTTCTGCAGATGCTCTATTAGTTCCTATGTCATAGGTAAGTCTGAAAGAGGTGGATATTAAAGAATTAAAAGAGGAAAATGAAAAAATCAAATCAGAATTGGCTAAGAGCATTGAGGAGAAGAATAAAGCATTGAATGATAAAAGCCAATTGCAGAAAAAGTTCAGTGAATTAAAGGAAAGAAGTACAGGAAAAGCTTCTCTACAGGGAGCTAAGCATTTAATTTGGGATACATTGTCTATGGAAATCACCAAGTTTAGGCATTATTTAAATTTTATTGATGATGAAATTGCACTAGTCAATTTAGCTACTCAAAGATTAAAGTTGGCCAATGAAACAATGGAAAAGAAGCCTTTGAATACTGCTCACAATGCTTTGAATTTCTTGAATTCTTTAACATATCAGAATTTGCAGGACATTGGGATTAAGGACAGAGTAGCAATTGTGTTGTGGGCAAAGAAGTTTATAAATAAACATCAACTCATGAAAGTGGTACAGGATAAGGCGAATACAATGTCTTCTCAGATAAAGGATTTCGGGCTTGCTTTTAAAGATCTATTTGATGATGGTCTCCCTTATTTTTGGGATGATGAAGGAAGGTCATTTTCCCATGAGCAATATCATAGTTTATTGGTATAGAATCGCATGGACCATTCCAAATTTGAAGATTTACTCAAAGGGTTAACAGGAAAAATCATTGTGGCAAAATTGACAGAGGACTTTGAGATAATGGATAAGTTTTTAATTATTAAGAAAGGATTGCTGCCGTGTCTTATGAAGCTTATGTGAATTTGGAAGTGTCAATTAGAGAGATGACAAAATATGGCACCCCAAATGCGAAACAATGGAAGATCGTGGAGAAATTTGGAAAGACCAAGTACATACTTCATTCATGAAGACAGGTGTTGCAGTTCGTGAAGCTGTTTGTTCGAGATACCTTGCAGTTACTAAGTTTGCTATAATCGAGCAATCTATTGTTTGAATCAAAGCATGTAATTATTATTCCTAGTTATTAGGGATATGGTTACAAAAACTTTGGTTAACGGATTAATTGGTTATTGATATTCTTGGGAAGAAACTATTTTTGTATATATTTGAATTTACTTGATGTATTGGGGGTTGGAACCCATAAGCTTGGACCGATGTTATTGAGAATTTATGATTTTTGAATGAAATTACATAGCTAAATATGAGTTGATCTTCAAAGATTCCCATGTCGTTTATGTTACAGTCTGTACCTTCTTTCCCTGTGATTGTTTTCTAAGTGTTTACCTTCCATTTTGTTTTCTTTCATATTTGAACGTAGTGTTGAATAGTTTCAGAATTCATACATGTTATGTTCCGGCTATTGTTTCAGATATTCACAAATATTTCCTCTAAAGTTGATATGGAATTCATCTTGTGATGCTCTATATTGATGGACTGTTCATATTTCTCTCATATCGCCTGAAAATCAATGAATGGCTATGACTGAATGATTATCTTGCCTTTGTTGAAATTCTATGTAAGAAGCTTTGTATTATCTTTATCTATTTTGACTCCATTGCCCAATGGTTATATGTGTTGTTTCAACCATATGCATGACTTAAATTAATGATTTCAATATCTGGCCTTGTTAAATTTATATCTGAGAGATCCCTCTCCAAAAAGAAAAGCCAGTTTCTTTCTAAAGTAGTTTTTTCTGTTACCGTAAGATCACCTTTTACAACCTTGGGTATATTTTGAGTGCTAACAAATTGGCGCTGTTGCCGGGAACGAAGGTGCAAATCAGCCCTGGGAGGAACGACAAAGTTTATAAAGATCAAGAAAAGATTTATGTGGGCAAACAGGAAATTTTGTCAGTAAAAAGGTTGTACATTTGCCCTAGCAATTCCAGTTTAAAATTATTTCAAGATTTCAAAAGACATCCTGGCTTCAAAAAGACATACACGAGGTAATTCTAATACTAAAGTTTTACGAAGTTTGGAAGATCCACAAAAATTATTTAAGAAAAAATAGATATTTCTCTTTTTGGTGCATCATCTTCTCAATATTTTCATAGCATCCTTGATCAAGAATGGGAAATTGGTGTTGAAAAGGGTTTGTTGAAATATAAATCTGAATCCGATCCTAAAAATGTTGAATTCAACCCTCGTAGATTATAATATTATTTACTTGATTCCCTTTGGAGAGATCTTCAACAGTCTGCAAAGGTTGAAGAAGCACCTATTGTTCAAATCATTCAAAATTCCTCGGTCCCTCCAAATCCACCTAGACCAATGGCAGCCAAATTTGCTCCTTTTCGTTTACCTGTTGTATCACATGATCTTCCCCAAAAATATTCCCAGAGAATTTCTTTATTTGATGGAGAGGGAGGTATAACAACAAAGCATCATGTGGCAAAATTTGAAGATTTTATTGAGTTAGAGGAAGTTGATTATGCGGATGTTAAAATGCATTTGTTTGCTAAAAGCTTATCAGGGGAAGCAAAGAAATGGTTTAAAGATTTTCCAGCTGCATCTATCCTGACCTTTCAAGCTTTCCAAAATGCATTTCTAGAAAGGTGGGATGATAAACAAATCCCTTTGCAGCTTTTGTCCCAGTAAAATAGTCTTAAGAAAGGGGGTTTCAAATATGTTCATGAATTTTCAAGTAGATTTATGAGAGTCTATAATTCCATTCCAGAAGATATAAAACCTTTTGTAGCTGCTGCTAAACTTCATTATGTTGAGGCCTTTGATAATGACTTTGCATTTTCACCAAGGGAGAGAAAGTCAGTGAGTCTCGCTGCCATGTTCACAGATGCTTTAGAAGTGGAAGCAAATATGATGGCGAGTGGAAAGATGAAACAAAGAGATATTGATAGGAGAAAAATAAGAGAAGAAAATATGCCTTCTACTTCTTCTTCTGCTACTGATATTAAATTTGAAATGATGTTGAAAACAATGGAGAAGTTAATGGATATATTGGCTATGGACAATAGATCATTCAATAGAGAACAAGTTGATCCTCAAATCAGAAATCCGAATTTTAGAAGGCCAAATCCTCCTATGCCTCCACAAAATAGGCAAAGAGATATGAGAAACCCAAGGAATCAAGAAGAGCAATAGATTCGACCACCTTTCCCTGAGAATTATGTTGCAAATGAAGAAGACGCCATTGAGAATGAAATTCATCTTTTGGGGGAATTAGATTCAGAGATATACCTTACTGAAGAAGAACATCACATGTTTGCATAGGAAGGTGGAAATGAGGATTTTGAAAGGGAATCAGACTAGTATCAGAGGGGTTATTTACATGATATGGATGATGTACAAAGGAAGATCAAGTTGAGAAACAAAGAAGTTGTTGTAAATAAAGGGAGGCTAAATTCAAACCAGCCTTCTACCAATTCATTAAATACAAAAAAAGGAAAGGAAATACAAAAAGATCCTATTGTGAATAAAGAAGTTGAAAATAAAATAGAAAAAACAAAAGGAACAAAACAGGTGGCACCAGTAGATGTGGAGAAAGTTAATTCTATCTTCAATCTGCAAAATGAACTTTCCAAGCTGAAAATCTCTGTTCCTTTTAATGAAATGTTGAGGAATAATGAGTACAGGGATACAATAACAAGGATGGTTAAAGGTCAAGGAGAGTTTCAATCAGACATTTTAGAGTTGACAGATGATAATCCTACTATTTTATTTGGGCCAAAGGTTGAAAGTATAGATGACGAAGAAGTTCCACTTTTTTATTTGAGTTTGAATGTGCATGATATGGTTGTACACAATACCATGTTAAATTCAGGTGCATCACATAATTTAATGCCCAAAGGAGTAGTTGAAAGTTTGGGACTGGAAGCGACGAGACCATGTAAAGATTTGTATTCCTTTGATTCTAAGAGGGTGAAGTGTCTTGGTCTAATTAAAGATATGGTAGTGACTTTAAATAAATTGCCAACTAAAACAATAGTTATGGATGTTGTAGTGGCAGACATTCCACCAAAATTTGGAATATTGTTATCAAGATCTTGGAATTCAAAGTTAAAAGGTAGTTTACAAATGGACATGTCATACGCTACTATTCCTGTCCAAGATGGAAGTAGGAGGTTGTACAGTGAGAAAATAACTCCTTATGTAGTAAGCAATCAAGATAGACCCGATATTCATCATATATATGCTGTCGATACTGATTTGGGTTCTTCTATTTTCTTTAATGATATTGTCCCATGTGATTTGGAATCTACATTGCAAATGAAATCTGAAAAGAATGAAGGGGGAGTAAAGGAACAAAATGCTTTGGAAAAGAAACAGAAAAAGATGGATTGTGGACTATGTAATTTGATGGGTCTGTGGAAAAGGTTGGTGATGGTACTGGTGTATATATATTTTCTCCTATCAGGGATTTTAAAGCTTTATCACATAAGTTAACATTTGAATGCATGAATAATGTGGCTGAATATGAAGCTTTGTTACTTGGGTTGCATGCATTGAAATATCTGGGAGCACAGAGGATAAGAGTTTTGGGAGATTCAGAGCTTGTAATAAACCAGGTGAATGATAGTTATCAAGCCAAACATCCTCAAATGAGAACTTATAGAAATGAAGTATGGGATATGTTTGGTAACTATTTTATAGAACATACAATTAAGGTGGTTCCTAGATATGAAAATATGGTAGCTGATTCTTTGGCGGTTGCTGCTGGTAAATTTATAACTCCAAGTGCTGGTCAAAAGGAATATCAAGTAGATATTGTAAATAGACCATCCATACCTGATAATTCTAAATATTGGCAGGTATTTGAGGATGATATGCAGATAAAAAGATTTTTGGAATTGTCTGGAGAGTTTGTGAACACTCATATTGATGGTGAAAATGATAATTGTGAAAATTTCCAAGATGCTGAAGAAAGTGAAGAAGAAAAGATTAGTACTGAAAAATTGAAGGGAACTTTAGGAGGAAACGATATCATTCAATTAAAAAGTAATTTTATACCAAGAGGTTTGATCCCCTTAGAAAAACTTTTTGATCAAAATGAAGTTGCTAAAGAGCCGAAAGTGAAACCTACTAATAATGCTATTGAAGATAGAAATATTGGTACTAAAGAGAATCCAAAGATTGTGAAGCTGTCTAAAAACTTGCTAGCAAAAGAAAAAGAAGAATATCTGAACTTGATGAAAAAGTATATAGATGTATTTGCCTGGAGTTATGAAGACCTTAAGGAATATGATACTTCAATAATACAACATACTATTCCAATCAAACTTGGAGAAAAACATTTTAGACAGAAACTCAGAAGAATAAATCCAAAGCTATTACCAGTTATCGAGAAGGAAATAAAAAAATTGTTGGTGCCAAAATTATTGTGACTTTAAGATTCTCAAGGTGGGTTGCTAATTTGGTTCCTGTCAGAAAGAAAAATGGAGAAATAAGGCTTTGCATATATTTTAGGAATTTGAATAAAGTCTCAATGAAAGATAATTATCCTTTGCCAAAGATGGATCATATTTTGCAGAAAGTGGTCGGAGCAGAAATAATTTCAATGATGGATGGTTTTTCAGGGTACAATCAGATTAAGGTGTTACCTGAAGATCAAGAAAAGACTGCTTTCACTACACCATGGGGCACTTTTATGTATGAAAAGATGCCTTTTGGTTTAATGAACGCAGGGGATACCTTTCAATGTGCCATGGATATTGCTTTTACAGGAGAAATAGGAAAATTCATCGTAATTTATATGGATGACATCACAGTATATTCAAGGTCTGATAGAGAGCATATTCACCATTTAGAAAAGGTTTTTATAAAATGCAGAAAAATTGGTATATCATTGAATCCAAAAAAATCAAATTTCGCATTGGAAGAGGGCCACATAATTTCAAAGGATGGAATAAAGATTGATCCTGATATAGTCAGTGCAATTTTGAAGGTAGGAGAACCAAGAAGAAAAAAAGAGATACAATCATTCTTGGGACAGGTAAATTTTTTGAGAAGGTTCATTCCCAGTTTTGCTGAAATATTAATGAATATCACAAATATGTTGAAAAAGGGTCATGAAATAAAATGGACAGTAGAGGCTAAAAAATCTTTTAAAGAAATAAAACGAGCCATTTCAAAAGCTCCTGTGTTGGTGAGTCCAAACTTCACTAAATATTTCTTAATATTTTCAAATCCTTCAGAACATACTATTGCTACAGTTTTGTTACAAAAGAATAATGAGAACATGGAGCAACCTATAGCCTTTTTCAGTAAGATGTTGAGAGATGGGGAATTAAAATATGATATTATGGTGAAGCAAGCATATGCTTTGGTTAAAGCATTGAAAGATTTCAGGGTGTATATTCTTCATTCGCATATAATTGCTCACGTTCCAACCAGTGCAGTAAAAGGGATTCTCACACAGTCTGACCCAAAAGGAAGAAGAGCAAAATGGATAGAAACATTATTGGAGTATGATATAGAGATTAGACCTACCAAGTTGATTAAAGGGCAGGGGCTGGAAAAAATGTTGACAGATTCAAACTGTGAATCTTTACAGCTCAATTTCTTATCTAGTCAATCTCATCAGTTGGACACAGGGGTGAAAGTAATGATCAATTTCACTACATCTCCATGGTATTCTAATATTGTTCATGTTCTTCAAAATTTACAAGCTCCTGTAGGATCAAGTAAAACAAGAGCAAGATATATGAAGTTGAAAACCGCAAAGTTTTGTATTTTAAATCAGTATCTTTATTGGAAGGATCCTGGAGGTGTGTTACTTAATTTCCTTTTAGAAAATGAAGCCTAGCACACATTGAAAGAATTTCATAAAGGAGATTGTGGAGGACATCATTCTTGGAAGGTGACAGCAAACAAAATTTTGAGAGCAGGTTTTTATTGGTCATCATTGTTTTCAGACATGTACAAAGAGACTAGCACATGTCATCAATGCCAGATTTTTGATGGTAAGAGAAAAGTAATTCCACTCCCTCTTAATACAATAACAGTAGAAGCACCTTTTCAGCAGTGGGGTTTGGATTTCATTGGAGAAATAAACCCCAATTCTTCAGGACAACATAAATGGATTCTAACAGCCACAGACTATTTCACAAAGTGGATTGAAGCAATACCTACCAGGAGAGCTACTGACACAGTAATTATGGATTTTCTTGAAGAAAATATATTGGCTAGGTTTGGGTGTCCTAGAAGAATAGTGACTGATAATGCAGCAGCTTTTAAATCCAAAAAGATGATTAATTTTTGTCATAAATATCATATCAGCTTAAATCATTCAACTGCTTACTACCCATAGGGAAATGGATTGGCTGAGTCTTCTAATAAGAGTCTGGTAAGAATTATTAAGAATTTGTTAGAGGATAACAAGAGAGCTTGGCACACCAAGCTTAAGTATGCTTTGTGGGCTGATAGAATTAGCACTAAAAGGGCGATTGGAATGTCTCCTTTTCAATTGCTATACGGAACTGAATTCATTTTTCCAGCATCATTGGGTGTTCTAGTTATGAAATATTTTCAGGAACAACAGGAGGAACCAAACCACATGCAGAGAAGAATAAACCAAATTATCGAATTAGAGGAGCAAAGGAATAAAGCTTATGATAAAGTGCAGGTACACCAAGAAAAAGTGAAAAATACTTTTGATAGAAGGGTGAAAGAAGAACAGTTCCAAATTGATGGCCTGGTGTTAAAATGGGATGCTCCTAAGGAAGTTAAGCATGGAAAATTTGACCACATGTGGGTAGGTCCTTATGTTATTGCAGGTCACAGAGGGGAAAATGCGTTTATTATATCCAAATGGGGTTTCATTGGAAAGTAACCCTGTTAATGGAATATTTTTGAAGCATTGCTTTTCCTAAGGTGGAGGGTAAAATTTGTAGCATAGTTTGTAAATATTTATTTTCTTAAAAGCAGTACATATGGTGAACCGAATATTTTTGAAGCCCGGAGTGAAGGCCCTAAGATTTAGGAGGTTAGCCATTTTCTTTATTTAGAAAAGATATATTAGAGAAAAAGTTAAAAGTTTGGAGATTTGGATACAAAAGTTAGAGACAAGCACTTGGTCTATGAGTTCTTTGATACCTCACAGGGAGGATATCATCCCTAGTTGGAGCCAGTTGTTAAGACCTCTTATGTTGAAAAATTAAGGAAGAAATGTGGTCAAGAAATGATAAAGGGAAACATAAAAATTGGCAAAGCTTGGTAGTCTTGAGTTCCTTATTAATAGTGCGCATTTTGGTTAATTCATTACAAAATTCAAAGGTATATATTTACGAGTATGAAAATCTACGGTTGACAATTGATCCGCTAGGGTAAAGTTGCGCAAAGGAGAAGTTTTGACGGAGAGGCGGAAGTGGTTAACAAGGCAGAAAGATCAACGACTAAGAAATAAAGTGAATAAAATCTACAATTATGAGGCAGTCCGCGATGCGAAGATGCACGCTTGAAAAAATGAGAAATGATGGCGTAGTATGTAGAATAGATCTTAATCCAATGGTTCAGACAAAAGATGAAATCTTATCAACGGTCATTATCTATTCCGGAGTGTGAAGCTGTGAGCTAATTAAAAAGGATGAGTGGTAGCGAAATTTAAACCGCTTTCCACATGGTGACTTTTGGTGAGTTCCACTTAGGAAAGTGGTAAGAGGAAAACAGCTTGGTAAGGGCCCCAGAATAGTCCATTGTATAAAAAGTGAAGTTGACCTAGGTAAAGTCATTTCAATTGCACCCTGCGGGTGAAAGATAAGTGGACAGTGTACCGTATTTTCCAAAGTCAACTTCTCTGTATTCACAGTGACCAGGTAAGCCTTGACACACTAAAAATTTGATTAAAGGCTTGTCACCATTGTTTATTATGGAGAAGGAACAAGGTTCAGGAGTATTATGTAGAGTTTTGGATGAGAGAGAAGAGGTTGTTGTTGATAGGGAAAGGAATGTATGTGACACTATTCTATCAGTTTCTAGTGTATCAGTTTCAAAGGAGCATTCGTGGCAGTATAATTCGGAAGGGAATGATATTCTGAATGTTTGCAGTTCTTTCTTATATTACTTTGCTATTGAAAATTAAACCCTACCTTTTCCCGAATTTGTCGAATGGTGTGCGAATAGTTCCTCCTCTTCTGAAAGAGTTATTATGAGCCATACCACGTCAAAAATCCTTTGTAAAGTTGACGCAAAAACTGTTCGCGAGATATTGAGTCTTCCTGATAATTTCCCCAATAGCTGTGAGTCTTTAAATGAACAAGTTTTAATTGAAATGTATCAAAATTGTAGAACTGAAGTTAGATGCCAGTTTTTATCTAGTATTTTGAAAGATGGTCAGTTGTTAGAAGGTTTATTCCTACCATACAATGTTAATATTTTCAAGAAGGAAGTACAGTTGGTCATGTCTCTGGTCAGTCAAATTTTGGGTTTGGATAATGATACTCATATCAATGAAGTAATCTTAGGTTTCTTGCTAAGTATAGGTTCAATTGACCCTGAGTCCCATTTAAGCCATTGTTTTAATCTTGATGAGTATCTAGCCCAAGTTATCCATGCCCGGTTGGTTGAATTCCCTAAAGTCAGGTTCTTTAGATATCAATCATATTTACTGAACATGCTTTTGTGTTCTAATGTTTCGGAGTTGCAGTTCTTGTCCACCATTTTCTCTCCGGGCCTCCCGAAACAAATTAACATGTTTGAGGTCGTAAATACAATCATGGCCGAGATTTACAAGTTGTTGTTTGATGATGTCTTGCCAAGGGTGTTGGAAGACATGAGACTTATGTTACAGTCTTCCTCAGAAGACAAAACAGGAGATTGGTTCTTGTATAAAGAATTTACTGTTCTGAGAGGGTATGGGTTCACTGGAGAACCATACAGGTTACTCGCTTCTTTTACTCCAAGAATATTCACACTAGAGTTTATGAGACAGAGGTTATGTACAGAAGAAGAACATTTTGGGGCATTTAAAAATTATTCCAATGTTAAATTTCCTCTCAAAGCTGGTGCGTTCATTTTTAAAAATAAAAGCGCCTTGTTAGTCGTAGAGAGATTGTTAGAAGTTATGGATTTTCAGAAGGAACAAAAAGTAAATTATGATCCACGTCACATTATTTCTCAGAGGAAGCAGTTGAACAAAAATAAACCATTTGATCATCAAACTATTGAAGGTTTGGATAAAATAGCAAATTTGGCTAATTTTGAAGAAAATTCAGAAGTTGATGAAGATAGGAGCAACAAATTGACTGCAGTGGCTCAAACGCCTGATAATTCCAGCATTTTGAATAGGAGGAGTCTTTCTGAAATTGATGGCATGGATGTAGATGAAAATATTTCTCATAAAAAGATCAAAACACACCCTCAAGGTGATGAAACTATTTCAGAAGAAATAGTTTCAGAAGATTTAAAGAAGATGGTCTTGTTCCAGAAAAAAGTCTGTACATATGCATCAATATTCCTTCGAAGAAGAAGGTAACGCAAAGTCCAATTCCCGCTACAAATCCAAGACAGAGTTAGTATCAAGTTATGCTGACAAACAAATGCAATCATCAGAGAAATCTAAGAATTTGCTTCCTCGAGTTAGATATTTAATCAATCAAAATACTTCATTGATTTCTACTCGAGACGCGGAGAGGAATACCCTGAAATTCGTCGTGGTTAATGACAAGAAAGTGTCTGAAATGGAGGTGAAGTTAGATAAATTTAGTGTTCCTGATAAGATACAACTCCATAAAAAAACTGGAGATGTTATTTACTCTAATTTGTTACATGCTATTATGAAAATTAATAAATTACAGCCCCTTGTAGATAAGATGGAGGTTCAATTGAAGCATGAAAGGGTTGAGAATAAAGCAAATTTGATTCAAATTAAAAATTTGCAAGGAGATGTTGTGAACCTAGGGACCGAACCATGTAATATGCAGGCAACTAAAAATCTTCTAGAGGAGAAGAACAATACCATTCAAGTATTGAAGAAGAAGCTTAAAGTCCCTAATGCTGAACACATTCAGTCTTCAGAATTATTTACACTTCAGGAGGAAAAAGAGAAAATTTATCAGGAGATGATGGACTATAAAGGAAAATCATTGAAGCTGCAGGAAGAGAAAAGCAAGTGGGAAGTAGAAAGAACCGAATTGATGGCTCAGATTTCGAAGTTGAAAAAGGATCAAAATGATGAAAAAGAAATTATGGAAGAATTGATGAGTCAAACCCCTGTCGACACTGATTTACCCCTTGTTAATATTGAAAGACCATTAAATGAATTTTCTGTAGATGCTCTATTAGTTCATATGTCATAGGTAAGTCTGAAAGAGGTGGAGATTAAAGAATTAAAAGAGGAAAATGAAAAAATCAAATCAGAATTGGCTAAGAGCATTGAGGAGAAGAATAAAGCATTGAATGATAAAAGCCAATTGCGGAAAAAGTTAAGTGAATTAAAGGAAAGAAGTACAAGAAAAGCTCCTCTACAGGGATCTAAACATTTAATTTGGGATACATTGTCTGTGGAAATCACCAAGTTTAGGCATTATTTAAATTCTATTGATGATGAAAGTGCACTAGTCAATTTAGCTACTCAAAGATTGAAGTTGGCCAATGAAACTATGGAAAAGAAGCCTTTGAATATTGCTCACAATGCTTTGAATTTCTTGAATTCTTTAACATATATGAATTTGCAGGACATTGGGATTAAGGACATAGTAGCAATTGTGTTGTGGGCAAATAAGTTTATAAATAAACATCAACTCATGAAAGTGGTGCAGGATAAGGCGAATACAATGTCTTCTATGATAAAGGATTTTAGGCTTGCTTTTAAAGATCTATTTGATGATGGTCTCCCTTCTTTTTGGGATCACGAAGGAAGGTTATTTTCCCAGTAGCAATATCACAGTTAATTGGTACAGAATCGCATGGACCATTCCAAATTTGAATATTTAGTCAAAGAGTTAACTGGAAAAATTGACAAAGGACTTTGAGATATTGGATAAGTTTTTAATTATTAAGAAAGGATTTCCTGCCATGTCTTATGAAGCTTATGTGGATTTGGAGGTGTCAATTAGAGAGATGATAGAATACGGCACCCCAAATGCAGAACAATGGAAGATCATGGAGAAATTTGGAAAGACCAAGTACATACTTCATTCATGAAGACGAGTGTTGCAGTTTGTGAAGCTGTTTGTTCGAGATACCTTGCAGTTACTAAGTTTGCTATAATCGAGCAATATGTTGTTTGAATCAAAGCATGTAATTATTATTCCTAGTTATTAGGGATATGGTTAAAAAAACTTTGGTTAAAGGATTAATTGGTTATTGATCTTGTTGGGAAGAAACTATTTTTGTATATATTTGAATTTACTTGATGTATTGGGGGTTGGAACCCATAAGCTTGGACTGATGTTATTGAGAATTTATGATTTTTGAATGAAATTACAAAGCTGAATATGAGTTGATCTTCAAAGATTTCTGTGTCGTTTATGTTACAGTTTGTGCCTTCTTTCCCTGTGATTGTTTTCTAAGTGTTTACCTTCCATTCTGTTTTCTTTCATATTTGAACATAGTGTTTAATAGTTTCAGAATTCATACATGTTATGTTCTGGCTATTGTTTCAGATATTCATAAATATTTCCTCTAAAGTTGATATGGAATTCATCTTCTGATGCTCTATATTGATGGATTGTTCATATTTCTCTCCTATCGCCTAAAAATCAATGAATGACTGCGACTGAAGGATTATATTGCCTTCGTTGAAATTCTGTGTAAGAAGCTTTGTATTATCTTTATCTGTTTTGACTCCATTGCCCAATGGTTATATGTGTTGTTTCAACCATCTGCATGACTTAAATTATTGGTTTCAATATCTGGCCTTGTTAAATTTATATCTGAGAGATCCCTCTCCGGAAAGAAAAGCCAGTTTCTTTCTAAAGTGGTTTTTGCTGTTACCTTAAGATTACCTTTTACAACCTTGGGTATATTTTGAGTGCTAAGACTTAACTCGTTATGACTTGCACTGATATATCCCAAAATTTCTACCATATGTTTCTACACAATGGCAGATTTTCACATTAAAAAATCTTACAGACATGTATCCATGCAAGGTTTCTAAGTCTCACTATGAGAATAAATTCAATTGACATCATTAACTACAACATTTTCATGTTGTTAGTCTCAATTATAATCCAGTACTTGTTTCTATCTTATTATCCTTGAGTCCATGAGTATGGCTCTGTTCAGAGTACCAATCCCCACACTTGGTCAAGTAGACAAGTGACTGATTCGAATTTTCTTCCCTCCATTAAACTTGACTGGTACGAGTGGGAGGGTTCTTCACATGGATGCAAACCGCAAGATGCCAGCCCATATTGTGTAGCAATGCCCCTGACTCCTGGTTATTTTCCAGACAACAATATCAATCATTTTATCAAGGCCTTTACAGTAATTAAAGACTCTAAGAATTAGACTTGTACTCATTTCATTGTTCCTTCTACATCAGTTCTTATATATTTTCTTCTTAGTTCTAGATTAGATCTAAGAGACACTACAACATTCCCACTTTGTACTACACCAGCATTACTTCTTAGTCCCAACTTGTGTGGTCAATTATTGGTCTTGATTAATTATTGTATCTTAATATTTTCCCATTTTAAAGGTCCATTGTAACATATAGTACAAAATTTGTGGCTATGCTTATCATAGATATTTGACATTTTAGGGCTTAGAAAATTCCTTTAGGCATAGTGAATGGATTTCCTAATTTATTGAGAAAAGTATGCATGTTGGTAAATTTTAGGCACTAGCGGTTAAATTTGCCAGATTTCACAAATTTGAACACAACCACAATATGAATGGACCTTATCATTTCATGTAATGTCCTACATAATAATGGAAATCAAACATTTTGCAGAATTTAAGTAGGATGGACTTAATGGTGAATTTAACATAATTTTTGCACTGGCATTTTTTCCTGAACTTCATTATCACCAAATTCGAACACAAACATGAATGAGGTGACAAGTCGTAGACTCGTTACTACAAAGAAGATAGGGTATTGTGATAATACTATGCATGACTTTAGCCATGAAAGGACGGATGTTCAATCATGCAGTGACAGGTCATCAAAGAAAAAATGCCATCCTTAACATTGCAGTAATATCTGTCTGTTGGCACAAACCCATATGATCCAGGGATTGATATGCACCTCGAGCTCAACAAGTTCCATGTTTCATATTTTGAGATAGAATATGTGATACATTGGTTATTTGTATCAAAAGGGCTGGTAGCATTAAGATTTGTAAAAGCCATGAAATGAAAGGTTATGTTCCCACTTATCATTCTGGTTTTCCTACTTTTATTTCTATGGATGTTGCTACGCACTGTATATGGCCATTAACAAAGAAAAAATAGGAAGATCCTCTATCCACTATAGAATCCTTTTGTATGACACTCTAAATCACTCCATCTCCCCTATCTAGAGAAAGTAACAAATCCCATTAAAAAATTCCTCCTTTTCAAATCCTTTGTCAGATCTATCTTCTCTAGGAACTGAGCTTCTATGATATGAAACAACAATGCTACCAAAGGTTGCAACTAGTGAGGTGTGAAAAGATGGGGAGGGAATGCTACTGGAGACTTTTAAGGCACTCTGGGAAGGTGTTCTCTATCTATCATATAAAACGTTGTGCAGGTGACATTTTAAAGTTGGCATTGTTAGTGATTAACCAGAATGATATAACTATCCACTTCCCGAACGAATTTGTCTTCCTCTGCTCCCAATGGTAATTCTATTGGAAGATATGAAAATGATGAATTATTCTTATGGGTGCTCTAGTGGTCAATGTTCCAATTTCCCAATGGTGAAATTAATTCTGATATAGCTAGTGCCATCTTTGTTCCCACTCCATTCAAATTTCCCTTTCTCTTTGAATATGCTTTCTAAAAAAAGTGGGGCCGATTACGCTCCTTAAAATAGAGAGAGGATAGATTTAAGGATTCCACCGACTAGTAGGTATAGAAAACCATGTATGGGATTTATGAAGGGGTGAGAAATTATTCCAAACAAAAAGCTGATAATTTGGGCAAACACTGTAGCTTCTTCGATCGGTGAATCGCATAATCTAGGTTCATGTTTCCTTTCTTTTTGAACTCCTCTATGCCCTAATGGGCATTGGGAATTGTACGCTTTCATGCCATCTTCAGTGGGCTCGGGTGGTTCACTAAAAAAATAATTATGATGCAACGGTGCATTATGCTTTATTATAAATCCTATTTTTGTTTCTTATCTATCTGAAATCAATATAATCACTCGTAGCACTCTGTGTTTCAACTCAAAGCACTTTGCTTCACTCTCTGCTACAGTGAGTCATTTATGTGATGTTCAAATATCTATGTTTATCGTATTCAATCATCAGATATGGGTTGACATGGGTTTGTCCTGCAACCAATGCATTGTCTTGAGTCAATGCATCATTACAGACATTCACACATTAACTGTTTTAATACATTGTCCCCACGCCCATGCCACACCCTGACTAGTCACTACATGGTGCATATAACTTCTCTAGACGCAATAAGGAGGCCACTTCGTAAACTAGTAGGAATACCTACAATATTATGTATGAACATTTGATAAAGATGTCATGTCACAACATTTAATACCAGATGATTTGGAGATTTCCAATAACATTCATCCAAATTTAACATTCAACAATAGCTAAAACCCCAAATCCAACATCATCTTAATACAACACCATCATCACAGAAGACATGACAAGCATCTCTCCTTGGGAATTATCACACCACATCAAAACCTACCCCTAATAACCCCAACCAAAAATAATAAATCATGGTTGTTACCAAAATCGACAAAGGCAATAGATCCAAGAAACACAAAACTCAATAATAACTTTAAATGAGTTCCAAGAAATGTAGAGCAGTCATCAACATGAGAATTGATCAGCTCCCTCCAATCAATCACAAATAAACAAGAGATGTAACAAGGATCACTCACCTAAGTTAGAAACCACCAGAGTTGGGTGAATATCAATATCGATACAGTTGCAGAAGCCCATTGTTCACTGATGTCTTGATATCTCAACAATACCTTGCTTTATAACATAAATAGCAACTGGTATAAGCACTGGTTCTCTCCAAACATTGCAAACACCATAGCCAATTTTCCCACCAACTACTGTTTCACCCATATGAAAAAGTGGAATGAGATACTATGTCTCCTTCTTTGACAGTGGAATAGAGAGGGAGCAATGGCGGTTCCAAAGAAATGTTATGAGATCTTATTAACTTTCATGCCACCGATTTAATTTCCCCAGTTTTGGAATGGAGTAACTTCAAAGGACTCCCTCCCGAAAATTCCCCAAAATAATATTTATCATTTAATTAAATAGTAATTATAATTGTAATAATATTTTAAAGTTATAATCTAACCATTTAACCATTAAATTAATGTATGAAATCTCTTTGTTTATGGAAAAACAAATTCTTTTTAAATCTCTTATATTTTCAAATAGTTATTTTTACTAATTTAAGTTGTGTAAAGAATTTGTTTTTGCTAGTTTATTAACATAAATTAATCTTAAACTCGATTATATCACACATTAATCTTAAACTCGGATCTATTGTATTATCAAGTTTTGGTTGCAATATGCATTTATACAATAATCTGAGATACATAGGACCCCTAACTAAAGAGAAACATATTATACAATAAAAAACAACCATTGAACCTGAAAAATATGAAAAACAACTTATGTTACGAGAAATTATTATATAATATATGGATAACCAACGTTATATCATATAATTGTAAAGGGAATTAGGGGAAAGAATAACCCCCTTTTGTTTTAGTTTCATTATTTTCATTGTAAAGGGGATTAGGGACTAGACAAACACCACTTTTTTCTTTTAAAAAGGGGAATAGGGAAATTATAAGGATAAGACAAAAGGACCTCGAGGGATGAGACTTTTGGAAGGATAACGTGAAGGTGTTTGGGATTTAAAGGTGTTTTTATTTATTTTTATGTATATAAAAATGGGAAGGGGTGAGAACAATAGAGAGAAAAGGGTTTAAAATATAGGATAGGGGAAGTAACTAAAAGGGGAAAGCGCTGATTTGTTATTACTCTAAAATACAGGACATTGGCCTTTTTTCTAGACAAGTCAAGCGGGGGGTGAGATTATTCAACTTTCCAAGAATAGACATAATGAGAATATTGATGGACAGATGCACCATACAAATTGATGGAGGGCATGAAAATGAAAAAATATAATTGTGATGACACAAGAACTATGAATTGCCAAAATTTAAACTAAGTGTCGAAAGGATCAAATGGTAACAATTTTCGTCAAACAAAAAATGGACATGAATAGTGAGATGAGTTGAAGACAATGATATTGGATTTGTGGCATGGCAACGTGATTCACAAGAAATGACCAAATTTCAAACTTGAACTTACACAACACGATCGCACAAGAGATCACAACTAGTAAGTTGTCTACCGAAGGGGTCAAACAGAAGTGAAAATGAGGAAATGACATATGCACATCGCAAGCATTTCAAATTGGACATGATGGTGAGATCAAAATGACTAGATGACAAAATTCGACGGGTGTGTCTGATTTTCTATGTTCTGACACTTCATAAATGTATTCGGGTCTCTGAATCCATCTGTAGTGTTAAAATTTAGTAAGTCGTAACAATTCATTATAAAAAATGTATGTTTACATTGCCAAGTGACACAATTAACATCACTCGGGTCTCTAGATCCATTTACAATGTTGACATTTATTAAATTGTACAAATTCATTGTCAAAATTATAATCTTTCATTGTTGAGGTGACACAACTAAAAATTACTAACATAAATAGCCAATTCATATTTTCAATTGTTGTTATCTAGTCATATTTGTATTCGTGTGACTAAATTAGTATTTTATGTTAGTCACTTTCTATCTAGTTGTATATTTTATCTCGTAATTAAATTAGTCGTTTATCTTAGTCATTTTTAGTTGGCTCACTTAAAATTGCTCAATTTTAGTTGTTTATCCCTTGAAAAAACTATGGTGACTAACTTTTTTAGTCACCTAGTCACTTATCTATCATTTTGTACTAGTGTGATGTTGCAACTTTAACAATACTTTTATGTTGATCCGTTAGATTAGAACAACAAGCATCAGGTGGAGTTCCATAATACTTTAGATATTAGAGTGGTGAGACCTCAAGTGTCATGTCCCCATCCATCGATTTAACCAACATAGGGGGACGTTTACAAATTCTAAGCTTCTAAATTTCACTCCATGGCCATCTAACGAATTCATAAAAAATAAAATGCATGTACATATGTATAATTGGAAAACACAATGGAAATAAACTCTATCCACACACAAGCATTTTGCATATACAAGCATAATTATCACATGCATAAAATAAAATCATTACACATCCAAATACAAGGAGAATACTTATCTTTAAACAAAGAAGATATGAGCACCTGGTTGTGTAATTACAACAATATTCCACCCAACTGTAAGTACTATGTCTAGCATATACTCTTTTTGTTGAGAGACTACCCCAAGCTAGGATATGAGGCCACCAATGCGAATGAAACACTTACATACTTCTCTCTCTCATGCCACACCTCATTCTGATCCCAATGCTTCTCCAAAATCTCATCCAAAGGTCTACATAAATCTCACTTAGCCATCAAAGCCATGACATTCCTTCCATTTTCCCCATGCAACAAAGGGAAGGCATGTCCCTTCATTGATCCACAGTTCCCTTAGGAAATCCAACTCTTACAGTACTTACTAGTGTGTGCAGTAAGAGTCCAATCTATTGTATTATGTTGGAGAACCTCTTGTAGCATTAATTCAATATGGATTCTCAAGCATGTAGAAGTAACAAAAATCAATGGGTAAATTTTCCTAGCTTGCCCAACCTTTATGCTCACCTACAACCATCTCTTTTTACCTCAAATTTATAGCTCTGTTGCCAAATTCGAATTTTTGGTTATTGCACAGGCTGCTAATGTAATGGTATTGAATAGCAAGAGGAAAAACTCTATGTAGTGTAATCTAGATAATATAATGAGTGGTTGACTCCAAAGGATATGAGGGAATAGTGAAATGACAACTGGCGTAACTTTTTACCATAGAATAAAAGACTCTTACAACTGGCATAACTATCATAAAAGTACATTAACCCCATGTTTCCATAACTTCATGAGGTGACTTTCCCCCCAACCTCACACATGCATTCAATGATTGGATTTAATAGTAAAAAATAAGTAATGTGTTTATTTAAGGAACATGGAGATAATTGGGTGAGTTATAAGGTTGACACTTGACAATAAAGGATCTAATCTCTCATAGGGCCCCTTTACTCTTCCCCTCTAGTGGAATCATAGGCCCTCTAGCATTCTTTACAAAACCATCTTGGACCATTTTTATCATTTTCCAACATAATATTTACATAGCTTTGGAGTTAGCATGATAAACCAACCATACATTCCAATCAAAAAATATTTACATCATATATTCTTATCCATTCATTGGTCTTGCGTTATCCTTGAACTCTGCACTAGGAATCCATATTATCTTTTTTACATAATTTATGTAATTTTAATTATATACGTTCTCGAGGGTATTATAATCCCCTCTTCATTGGAGTAACGTCATCCTCGTTGTTTTGCTCAAAATTAGAACAAAAAAGGATGCGTCTCTCTCATGAGATTCTCTAACTTCCATGTACAATCATTGAGACAAGATCACTTTCATTACGCCGTTACTTGTCCAATGGATCAATTACGGAGCAATGTTACCTTCTTGTCTAGGATTTTCTTGGAACTCTCCCTCGGGTTCCACCTAGATCACATCTCAATCAATCATGTGGTTGGGATCATGTACATATTTCTTAAGCAAAGAAATGGAAAAAACATTGTGAACTCTAATGTTAGCATGCAATGCAATTCTATATGCAAATATGGGACCTTTCCTCTCAAGCACTTCAAATGGCCTACAATATTTGGGTGATAAATTGGCACATCTTCCAAGCTTCAAAGAAATTTTCCTTGGCCTTCGTTGAAGGTAAACATGATCCCCAATATTGAATTTCCTATGCACTTGATTCTTATCTACATAGATTTTATGTCTATCTTGGTTGTCTTTAACTTTGCCTAATCCTTGCAACCTTTTCTTCCATTTCCTTAAGCAATTTTGGCTAAAGTACAATTATGTTCATTGGATTATCCCAAGCCACTGGACTCCTAAACCTTCTGCCATACAAAGCTTCAAATGGACTCATTCCCAACAATGCTTGTTTCCCATTATTACATGCAAAATCTATCAAGTGTAAATAATCTTCCCACTTTGATGTTTTTTCCATCATATACATGTGAAGCATGTCTTCAAGCACATGATTTATTGTTTTTGTTTGTCCATCTTTTTGTGGATAATAGGCAATGCTAAAGTTCATCTATGTACCCATGTATGCAAAAATACTTTTCCATCAATTAGAAGTAAATTTTGTATCACGATCATATACAATTGCTTTGGGTAATCAACGCCTTTGAATATTTATTTCATGAATATCCATGCTATCCCATCAACCTTGTAAGTAGATATAACTAGAATAAAATGTGTTGACTTAGACAATTTTTCCACCACAACCATAATGGAATCATGCTTCCTTTAAGTAATTGGCAATCCAGTAATAAAATCCATGGTTACCACTTCCCATTTCCATTATGGAACTGGAAAATGTTGCAATAAGCATGTTGGGTGTTCATGCTCTTTTTTCTTTTTTTTTTCCTTTTTCTTTTTTATAATGGAGGGATACCGGTCTGTTTTGACAAATGCCAAACAACCAATTACACAATCGGAAGGAATACTTCAAATAGGTTTGAATATGTACAAATCCGTATAGTCTAATAGCGAATCTCTCAGATTCAACAAATTACAGCTTATTGAGTAACGAATTACAGAAAAGGATGAAAATAACAGGATTCTCTGATGATGAAAAGGGTCCCTTGAGCCAACATGCATGCTTTACTATCCAAGGGATCTGCAAGATTATTTAGATCCTAAAGAACGTGAAAAGTTGCGACCCCGTCAAAGTCTTTCAAAGCATTCTGGATTCTCTGCAAAGTTGAATTCAAGGCAAAATTGTTAAAAAGATTAGTTGAATTTAAAGCTTTGATCAACAACTTAGAATCGCTGCAAATTTGAATTGACTTGTATCCTTTCTCCTTAGCAATATGGCACGCCATGAGGAGGCTATAACATTAGGCCTGATTATTCGACATGTTTCCAAGTGCCCAACTAAAACTAGATTCAATCAGATTATCTGGCGAGAAAACCAAACCCCCAGCTCCTAAGATCCCAGGATTTCACTTGGATGCACCATCCCTAAAAATTGTCGATGACGAAGAGATCATCCACAATGACTTAAGAGCATCAATACTGCCATGAAACCACTAGCGAGAGGAGCTAACAGGTTTTACACAAACCGATTTTCTCTTGCATGTTGTAGTGGAGCCCAACCACGATGAAATTGCATAAAGAAGAGATGAAGGAAACTTCATATGACCTGTGGATTCAGCAATTAACTTTTTGACTTTACAGACTGATGGGTCGTTACCTGATTGTTGAAGATCCAGTTGATTCTAGTGATCCATAGCTTCCACCGTGTGAATTTTGGAATTGAATGCCAAAAATTAAACCAGACAAATGATTTAACATATTTATGAGGGCAACAATCATGCCACGAAAGGAAAAAGGAGATGACCGGTGAATGTCCTGAGGCAGAAATGTTGGAGTCGTGGAGAACAAGCTCCCACACCAATTTAGAAAAAACACAATCAATTAGAATATGATTCGACATTTCAGTGGCTGATTTACAAAAACAACAACAAAAGGGTCCGTTGAACCCGCGTTTTAGCAAATATTCACCAGGCAACACCCTATTGTGCATGAGTAACCAAGAATTTTTTTTGCCTTGGGAAGGGAGGGAGAGGATCAAATAATTTTCCAAATCGCAGGGGACAGACATGAGGAATGTGCAACTTGAGATTCAAAGAATCCTTTTGCAACTGAGTAAATTCGAGACTTACCCCAGTCCCATTTATCTTTATTGGAGCGATGAATTAGAGCAAGACCTGAAAGAGAGGAGAGCAACAGTTTTTTTTGGAAGCTAAGATGGTATGGGAGCTTAGGTAGAGACCAACCAGCCCAGTTTCCAGTGCTATCCCAAGCGCATATATCCGCCAAATAGAGCAGGCCTTTGTTAGTTAACCAATTCTTCAATTCTTCTAACAAAATGACAGAGGAAAGAGAAGGTTTTCCTGAGATTTTATCCTCCCATAGAAGGATCCTTTTCCCATTTCCAGGGATTCTATAGAGTTGTTGATTGAATTTAGCGATACCTTTTTTGCATGAGTACCAGATAGTTGTGCCTATAGGAGTGCTAGAGGATGTTAAACTTCTCAAAGATCCGCCCTTTAGATATTTTATCCTAAAGATCTTACTTACAAGGTGATTTTTATCCACATATAGTTACGAAATGAGTTTGCCTCCCATTGCCAAATTAGCCAAATCAGGGTCACTAATTTGTAATCCACCTTCAGAAATAGGTCTTTTAAGAATATCCCATCTTACCAAATACATATTATTTTGGCTTCCTTTTCCACCATTCCAGAGAAAATCTCGCAAAAGCTTGGAAATCAGAGACGAAAGAGACTTAGGGGCAAGCAGCAAAGAGGATTGGAAGATGGGAAGAGTTGAAAGTTTTGACTTTATCTGAACCAGTTTTCCAGCCTTGGTTAACCACTGACCACCCACTGAAGCAATTTTGGATTTTAACTTAGCAATAACTTTGAGCCAGAGAGAAGGAGGGCTTAATCCAAGAGTTAAAGGCAGCCCCAAATATTTGATCTTCTCCCATTTGTCAAAACCAGGGAAACTCAAGGAGTTTGCAATTCAAAGAATTGCCCACCGTTCTACATTCCAGCCATAAACAACACTTTTGTTTTTATTAATCAAGGCTCCTGAAATAAGACATAACTTTTGAAGGATTTCCTTGAAGGCACGAACAATCTTCAATGAGGCCTCTCCAAGTAAGAGAGAATCATCCACAAAGAGAGCATGGTTTATGGGGTCCACACCCCTAGCTGTCTTAATGCCCAAAATGTAACCAGCTTCCTTTTCAGCTGAAATTTTTCTGCTAAGAGTTTCAGATATCAAGATGTATAGAAGGGGTGACATCGGACATCCTTGGTGAAGACCTCTTAATGCTTGAAAAAATTTTGTACGTCTACCATTGACAAGGGGCGCAATCCAAGGTCTATATGTGCAAGCTTTGATCAATTTCATAAACTCAGGGCTAAATTCAAAAGAAAGAAGGACTTGATAAAGAAAGGGGAGCTTTACTCGGTCAAAGGCAGTCTTCATATCCAACTTGATTATCATTCATTTCTCCTTCCTATGGAAACTGGAATGGAGGGCTTCTTGGACTTGAATTACGTTATCAACTAAGTGTCTGCCTTTTACAAAACCCCCCTGAAGAGGAGAGATCAACTTACCAAGCAAGAGCTTGAATCTATTGGCTAGGATATTTTAAGTGGCATTACACAATCTATCAAACGAAGAAGGATTGACTTCCTTTGGAATAAGAGCAAGAAATGTAGAATTAGTGCACCCTCCCAATTTAGCTTTTTTTTGGTAGGCTAACACCATGCATATCAGATCTGGTTTGATGATGTTCCAACAAACTCTATATAAATAGAAAGAGAATCCATTCAGCCCAGGGGCTTTATCCGACTCCATAGCCCAAATGACATCCAAAATTTCTTGTTCAGTGAAGGGTTTCATTAAATCATCATTATCCTCTGAACTGATAAGAGAATGGACATTCTCCAAGAATTCAACAAACACATCACCATCAGAGAGACCATCCTCCTGAAACAAAAGCTAAAAATGCATGCTTGCGGCTTGTTTTAATTGGTCTTGACCTTTAACAGTTTCCCCATCCCTAATGGAAATTTTTGAAATATGATTTCTAGACAACCTTGCTCTGCATTGGCAATGGAAATAGTCAATTTTTTTATCCCATGCCAGCAACCAAAGACTTCGAGACTTTAGTCTAAGATATTCCTCCTCCTATCAGAAAGATAGAGTAGTTTTAGATTGAGCAAAGTGTTCCAGGGCTAGCTGAGATTTGGTGATTACACATTCTTCCATTCCTAATTGGATCTCAGATAGCTCGTGCACTCTCTCTAGCCTGTTGTTAGTAGGAGTATTAAGGGGTTTTTTACATAGTCTTTCAAAGCAAATTTAGTATCTTTTTAATTTTTTTCCCAGACGAAACAGGGGGATACAACCACGTGTTGTGACCGAGCTTGGTTCACAATGTACCAAAATTTGTCTCACTCATTCTAGAGGGGCTGAAGCCAAACAGGATAGGGCAGAGATCCTCTTCTTTTTCAAAATTCAGATATATGGGATGGCGATCAGAAGAGAGTTTGGTCAAAATTTTAGATGTCATAATGAAATTCCCGTCCATCAGAGAACTATGGACAAGAAACCTGTCCAGACGAGCTGTAATGTTGGTTGAACCCACTCTATTATTAGACCAAGTGTATCGTCCTTTTTTTTGTTTTAATGTCGATCAGATCACAGACTTGGATCAAGTCCTCCATCGTTTCTTGGAAATGGTCCTTGCCACAAATGCCACCTTTTTTCTCATTTGGAGCTAGAGAAATATTGAGATCTCCTGCCACTATTATATTTGAAGGAGAATTGGTTTCTATGAAAACTGAAAGTGTTTTCCAACATTCTTTATTTTCACTGAAAGTAACTTGAACATAAATATTAAATAGAGCCAGGGAGGTCTTACTGGAAATATGATAGAGATCAGTATATATTTAGTGTTGGGTGGCAAACCAACAATTTAGTTGAAATGTTTCACCACACCAGAGTGTTGCAAGACCCCCAGAGGTACCTCTTGCACTGATGGCTTTACTGGCATTCAAATTCCAATTAGTTTTACTTAATAGCAAAAGAGCTTCCTCCTCTATCTTAGTCTCTTGGAGCAAGAGGATATCAAAAGAAACCATTTTCAATAAGTCTTTAACTGCTTCTGGTTTTGTTGGGTTCCCCAACCCTATACGATTCCAAGAGACGGTCTGCATTATTTACCTGAGAGGAAAGGAGTTATGACTCCCTTATGGGGCTGAGTCCTCTTGCTTCTACCAAATGACATTTCAATGGTAGATTGACTACCCTACATCTTTAGTCTATCAGTCTCTTCTTCTTGAGCCTCCTTTCAAGACTTCCTGCCTGCATTTTTAGAAAGTTGTTCAAAGGAGTCTTCATCAGAGGAGCCATATCTATCATCCATCTTCTTTTTAGCTATTTCTGCATAAGAAGGAGAAGGTTTAGCTCTATTTGGAGAAGGATGATCTTCCTGTAGGGATTCACCTACACTAGATAGTTCTGAGTTAGCTATACCGTCGTGTTCCATAGATCCTACATTAACTTTAGGGTCCTCATTCTGCACTTCTAATTGTGGCGTTCGCCCTCTTCAAGAGAGCTTAAGACAAAAAAATGATTGGAGGATGCTTTGGGATCTTCTACAGCAGGAAGGATATTCCCAGCGACAAGGTCTCCTTTCAAAATATTTCCTTCTTTACTTTTCTTTCTAGAGTCTTGATTAGGATTTCCTAATTTCAGAACTTGAGTCCATTGCTCGTCGTTCTCTTTTTCAAGCTCCTCTTCTGATTTTTTCTTACAATTTCAAGCAAAGTGGCCATAACCATGGCAGAACTGACACTTGAATGGAATTTAGTCATTGTCCAGCTCCTGAATATAAGACCATTCGGTTACTATTATCTTGATCTCCTCTGGCAGTCCAATCTCCAAGTCAAATTCAACACTTATTCTGGCACATGAATATTGGTATTTCCTTTCTGCCCTGTCAATGTATTTTCCAAGCTTGTTACCAATGGCTTCCAGAGAATCTGAGTTCTAGCAGTGTAAAGGAAGGTGAGGGAGCCTTACCCAGACATGAACTGCGAATGGGACATCTTGGGTAGGATCAAAATTTGGTGTCCACTTGTTTAAATAGAGTCCCTACAGGCCCATGAAGTATGGTCCATTTCGAAAAATGTGGTCATAATCAAAAGTTGAATCAAACACAAAGACATAGTATCCTCTACCTACAAAGTGATTTCGAAAGACTTTAGATACTAATGGCCTCCAATTTCTCTGGACCCAACCATCAATAGCCTTAGGAGAAGGCCAGAGGCCTGTGAATTGCCCAATCAGCCCACGCTCACCAAGATTTAGAGTCGTTCAACACATCTGCTTAGCGGGCATATCAACAAAGGGGATATCAACGTTCTTCACAAATCTCTGAGTACCACCTTTCCTGTTGCCATGGGTAGCAACCAGACGTTTGAATGCGTCCAACTGAGGTGGAAGAGGAGGAGGACGGTCCCCCCCAGCATCCATTAGAGAGGAGGCACAACTTTTGACAGCAAGAAAAGCAGAGAATCAAAAAGATAAATACCTTTAGAACGAACGAGCAGAGTTGAAAGGATCTCATGGGGAAAAATGGGTCGCAAGGAAAGAACCTTCGAGCACCCAAATAGCTCAAGGAATCACAATTTGTAGAAAAGAACCAGACAAAACTAGCATGTAGAGGTGCACCAAAATAACAACTCCCACAGAGACAGAGGCAACAGATCCCTCAGACCTGCAAAAAACAAAGCTGGAACCCTGACAGAACGAGAGAACACAACAACGATTGAGAAGGGAACTCCAAGGCATGGACAAGAATAGATATCTACAAACACACCACCAGATTCCAATAGCAATCCAAGCACGTGGATCTGCAAGGATTCCAAACACCACAATCAGCAGAACCAGGCTGAAAACCACGATGAACAAATATTGGAATTCAAAATGTTCTTGGAGCGTAAAAACTCTTAAAAAAACCCACATTAGGTATCATATTGAAGTATATACTGAAGTATATGTTCATGCTCTATCTTCACTTGCTGGAATTTCATACAATTAGAAATATACTCAACAATGTATTTCTTTATGCATGTACAGGATTATTGTTCCATGGCAATAGCAATTGTTTTTTGGTATGGTGGGTGATCGTATTAAGGCATTTTATGCATTTCATCCATAATAATTTTCCTCCAATCTTCCACATTTGGAATATGCATTCTATTTTTATAGGTAAGAAATCTATCATCGTCCACATGATAACCTTGACACCTCTTTTCCAAATTCTACTACTGTAATATATCTTTTATTTGCAAATGTTGCTCATCTTCAACAAGAGAGTCAGCAATCTTTTACCTCAAATTTGATGGGCAAATGCTAACGTTTGTCGCATGTGTTGCATGCATTTTTTTTGTTGAGTGCATTGAGCACTTTATTTTATTTCCCCTTTATGGGTTTGATGTCAAAATGAAATTCACACATAAAAATTCCAGCCATCTAGCTTGCCTTGTATTTAGTGTTGGTTGTTCAAATAAATATTATCAGACCACAATCGTTTCTCTTAAGCTTAAATTTTCTTCCCATCAGATAGTGCCTAAACATTTTCAAAGTGTGCAATATGGAAGCAAGCTTTAAATCATGGGTAACATACCACATTATTGTCTTGCATAAGAACTCCTCCAATTCCATGTTTACATGCATCTATACACACCAAAAAATCATTTTTGTGGATTTGCAATTTTCAGAATTGAAGAACTTGTAAGAAGCTTATTCAACAACTAGAAGCTTTCTTTACATTTTGTGTTCACTCAAATTTTACTCCCTTCTTTTGCAAAAAAATGATGTGGTGTGCAAACTTGGAGAATCCTTCAATAAACCTTCTGTAATAATAAACGAATCCCACAAAGGATCTCACATATGTCATGTTCTTAGGAGTTATCCAATTTATAATGGCCTCAATATTTTTTGAATCCATTTTCTTTCCTTCCTTTGAAATAATGTGACCCAAATAATGAATATGTTTTTTTTTAATATAAACCACATTTGCATATCTTTGCATACAACTTATGCTCCCTCAACAATTGAAAATTCATTCTCAAATGTTCTTCATGCTCCTCTTTATACTTGGAATAAATAATAATGCTATCTAGAAATACAAGAACAAATTTGTCAAAATACCTGTTGAAAATACAATTAACGAAACACATGAATGTAGCTAGTGCATTAGTGCATTAGTGAAACCAAATGGCACCACCAGGAACTCATAGTGCCAATACCCTGTTCCAAAGGTTTTCTTATGGATGCATTCTTTCTTGATTCTCACCTAATGGTAACCATACCTCAAGTCAATCTTTGAAAATGCCCTTTCTCCTCTCATTTAAAAAAATCTTCAATTCAAGGTAATGGGTACTTGTTCTTTACTGTAACTTTATTCAACTTCCTCGGGGCGACAGGGAGGTGGGGCGAGGTTTTCATCACCCCGAATGGAGAAACGGAATTCAATTTCTCTTGGGGACATGGAATAGAAACTAATAACATAGCGGAAGCATTGGCTCTATGGCAGGGGCTTTAGATTACCAGAACTCGGGGAATTAATGAAATTATTATGTTGGGGGACTCACGAGTAGTAATTCAAGCCCTTGACGAAAACACTCTTCCGTCCTAGATGCATCTCTTCCAGATGATTAGGAAAATCCAAGATTTGGTCTCTTCCTTTCGCAAAAATTGAGTTTTTTTATATTCTAAGGAACTTCAACAGTAAAGCAGACCGAGCTGTAAACATAGGCTCAACTCTTGGTTACATAATTTTAAAGTCTAATGGGGTCATCTCCTTCTTCCAACCCCCATAGGACTCTGGCCTAGCCTAAGGGGCTTAAGGCTCTATCACTCCTCCTCATGGCAATCTCAATACAGGCCCATGTGTTGCATGCTTTATCGCGTGGCATGACGGCAACATCCATGGTGGCATGTGTTCAAGGACTAGGAGTTTTAATTCCTATACGTCCGAGCATTTGCATTCATCGTGTTGATGGTTTTTATGTCCTGTCCATGTGATGCGAACTCAAGCATGAATACACATGAAATTATGGATAGGTGAGGTGTCTTTGGTGGCTTGTTTATTAGACAGGACATGGGAAATGATCATCGTTTTTTGATTTGGGTAGACTGCTCCAACAAGGAAATTGTGCTCTGGTTCGTCTAGAAGTGGCGAATTTCCCAGGTTCCTCTTCTCGCCACAGCGAGAAATCCAAATGAATTTCGATCGTTTAGACTCAAATTTTGATTTTCGATGTCTGGTCATTGTTTCTATGTTTGGCTAGAAGTATCTTTGTTTACTGTTTATGAATAGAACTCTCTAAGATGTAAGCTGTAAGTAGAATGGCACTGTCTGAACTATAGGAATACTTGCTTATCTGAACTATATTTGTTACTTCCACAAGGGCACCTGTGTTAATTCTGGCTATGTGTTTTTGTGGTTAAAGCACCTATAAATTAACCGTTTTTGTCTAAAAAAAACTTTATTCAACTTCCTATAAACAATACATAACTTGAGTGTTCCATCCTTCTTTTTCACAAATAACATGGGTTTTCCCCATGGAGACACACTTGGCTAAATGTACTTCTTTTCCAATAGCTCTTGCAATTGCATTTTCAACTTTAATTATTATGGCGTATACTCATTATTTATGGCGTCTTAGACACCGGTGCAGGTCCTGAAACAAGATCAATTGTGAAATAAATTTTCTTGTTCGGAAGAAGTCCCAACTCTTCGTCGGGAAATACATCCCTGAATTCTTGCAACACATGATAGTCCTCCAACTTGGGGATTTCATTTTTTGTCATATCCAATAAATGGGTCTCAAATGATTGAACACCCTTTCTAAAGAAAAATTTCACCTACATGACTGAAATATGCCTAATAGAAACCACCTTTGGAATGCCATTTACTACCCTTGTGTTTCCTTCTTCATTTATGAATTCAAAGGTATTGTTATAACATTCAAGTTTAACTTTGTGTGCTTCCAACTAGCAAATTCTAACGAGAATATCACATGAATCAAGTGACAAAATATTAAAATTTTACTAAGGGAAGATTCCATCCATTTCTAATGGACATTTCTCCACCATTTCACTAAAATTTCTCTTGCTCCTAGTGGCTAGTTGGACCAACCATGATTTACTATGTTTGTTTTCTTAAAAGCACAAATCTCGACAATTTTATGGGTGATATAACTATGAGTAGATCCAAGGTCAATCAAAATAGAAATATATTGCTCAGCAATCTTACCCTCAACCTCAACCATGATTAATTGATGGTCTTATTGGCAGTCCTCTAGTGCACCATAGATTATAGAGAATGTCCTTGCCACTTGAATCACAATTTCAACCTCTTGGGTGTTTTGAACATGATTTGCATTCCCATTTCGATCTGGAGAGTTTCTAAGAAAATTGTACCCTACACATCCCCAATATTGAAGTGGCTCCCATAGCTTTCTTGGCTTGTCTCCCATTATCCTAGTTGGCTTAGTCTCATCTTGTGATGGTTTCCATTGCTAATTTATGAAATGATTAAGCTTGAATCCTTTCTTTCTTTTGTCAAACATATCATTTTTCTTCTCCTTCCATGTCTAATGGAACTTTGGCTTGCTTTTGTTTTGACCATAACAATAATTAACCTTCCTTATGGTCTCATCTAGAGTTTGAGCTTCATCAAACTCAATTATTTCCTTGTATGACTGAGGTAACCCACTCATAAAACATTAAATTTTTACATTATCGTCTATGATATACTTGACATACCTTAGCAGCTCCAAGAATTTATTGGCATATTCTTCCATGCTCATTTGGCCGAATTTCAACTCATGGAACTCTTTTATTTTGTCATCATAATACCTATTGGAGAGGTACTTTTTCTTGAAGTACTTCTTGAATTCCTTCCACACAATATTCCTTTCATTGAGTTTCTTCACTTGCCTAAGGTGATCCAACCAAATAGATGCTCGTCCATTCATATTAAATATAGCCACTATTACCTTCATATTCCCATAGTAGTCTTTAACTTGGAAATGCATCCTCATCCCAAGAAGCCAAGCCTCAACTTCTTGACTAGATTTTACTTCACCATAAAAAGTAGGAGGTTTGGCCTTCCAAATTTCTCCATGTGAGTTGCTCATAAAGTCCTCTTCCTCTCATCCCCATTAGATGGAGAGCTTGAACCTTCAATGGATTTTTTAGAGGTAGATGACTCACTATAAGGGAATACAAACTATTTATAGAAACCCTTCTTGAGATGGTACCTCATGTGAGAATACCTCCTTGAGCTACTCCCACTCTTTTCCTCATTTCATGGGTGTTACCCATGATGGAGAATCTTCTTCTAAATGTATGTTAATATTTGAAACATAGTTTCATTCAGTTGGTTCTATTCTTCCTAAGCTCTAATCAACCTCTTATTATCTACTTTGTAACTTTGTAGTTCCTCTCTTAGGCTTCTCATAGTTTCTACAATGCCCAATGGAGTTGATTTATTCGATCATTGGATTTTGTCTATACATTCTCAACATGTATATTCTACTCCATGACATTGTCAAAAGTTATAGCCTTTCAAAATTGTCAAATTTGCCCAATTTCACACTTTCCCCACAAGTCCATTTACCTTTATAGAACAATTTCAAACACCTATAAACAAAAACCTAGGGAGAACCATAAAAACTTTTCTACTAGGTGTTGATAATATTTATTACAAGGATTACTGAGCAACTTTCAACTCTTTGATTTCATGCTCTAGTCATGTTTTATAAAATTATAGAATTGACTACTTTTAACTTTTGCATTTCCTCCACTTGCAATTTTCACTATGAATTGTTATCTCACAAACTAAGCATTGATGGAAAAAAAATCTCTAAACAAAGTTTCTTAGCTAGATGCATAGGAAAAATGTCCAAATCATAAATTTTTCATGTCATGAGTGCTTAGGACACTTTTTCCTCCAACTTTTCAAAAATCGGCCTTAAGTGTGCCTGAATAGTGGATTTTGGCATTCTTCAGCATCTCCACTTCACCGTCTTTGGATTTCACCAATTTCCATCCAGGTTATTGCCATGGATGTAAAAAGACAACACTATAAATTTTACATCCCAATCTATGCCCCTCGTCCATCCTCTAGGTGTGGTCGTAAAAAACCCTTATTTCCAATTTTATGGAAAAATGGATCAGAATAGGTTGATGTCCCTCTCTGGAATTTATGAGGCTTCCTCCATAAACAACATCAGAATTCAACTAGTTTCACCTAATTCTTAGTAATTTTCCTAATGTTATGGTCAAATCAATTTCTAAGCTCCCTTGATGTAGCTATGTCGCCCTCCACCGACTTCCACGTTACCATTCAACCTGTCCTTTCATCATCATTCAGTCCACCCCCAACCATGGTTTTGACCAAAGGCGAAAGGTGATTTTAGCTTGACGAGAAAGTGATTTTTTGAAACCACCTTGACGAGTCTAAATGAATGAGCATGCGACTCATCACTTCACCGTTTTACATTTCTGACTGTAAAGAACAATTCTTGTTCTTACTAAATTGATAGAAGTTCTCTCCAATAAATGTTCATAAATATTTGATTGAATGAAACGATGATTATACAAAGATCCAAATGATGGTGGACTTTATAAACGCTAATTGGTCATGATGTCAATAGGTGTGTACCTTATCTTTCCATTAACGTTAATCTTGATTTATTAACTATTTAATTATTTCTAATTATTTATACTTATGTTTGTAACATTGTCACCCCCTTAAGGAATGCTTTGCTCTCAAAGCATAATAAATCAGATTATTTCTCGTCGAGTATGCTTCCCTTGTGGCATATCTTTGTCGAGTTGTAAAAGCTCGACATGCTTTATGATTGGAAAATTGGCTAGATTCTTTTGTAAGGTGTGCATCATACCATAAAGTTTTTTGACTTGGTCATGTAACATAAAACCTCGAAACTTCTTGGGTCCAAACTTGCATGGCCTCTATTATTGTATGAATTTATAGGCTTCCAATGATTTGTTCATTAGTTGTACGCCATCATCCATGATGTCAAAGTGTTTGCACCATATAATTTATAATGTTGTAACTTATCTTTCATGGGTATAGATGTAGCTGTAAGTTGGGCATCTTGTTTTCTTTGAACATTGATCTTCTCACTCTTCCTATGATGAGGTGGAATGTACTTTGTCGTTACTTCTTATGTTTGATTTTTCTATGTAAAGTTTATCCTTGCAATAAATCATTTTCACTCTTATTTCATAAAGAGCATGAAAGTGATGCCAGTAGTACTTTCTCCGACGTTTCATCATAATCAACTTCTGAGTTGTATGCCCTCGTGACTTCAATTTCATCGTCGTTTTTTATTTTCATCTTCTCTAACTAATGTTCTTCATAACATTTGGCTTCCTTGTTAACTCTATCTAAGAATAATTTGTGCATGTTAGCTATCAGTCTATTGATTTTGTTGTCCAACTCTTTTCGGCCTTCCACTAACTTTTTTTTGACCTACTCAATGCTATCCATAATTAATGAGGTGTTATTGGTTTTGTCTTCATAACGATAATCATTTATGTATGCTTCGTCATAGTAATCACCCTTCAAAAAAATCATAAAAACAACTATGACTTTAATTTATATATGTAAAGTTTATTTAAAAAATAGAGTTAATGAAAAAAGTGAGCACTTGTAAATAATAACGGATTATTTAATTAATAAGGTGAATTTTATATAATAAAAAAAGAGGTCGACTTTATAAATACCCAAGTTAAAAAATTGAAATAATTGGGAGTCACGACCTTTGAAAGGTTCCTCAGTTATAAGTTACAGGGAAAGAACATTAACTGAAAGGATGCGATGTGTAACCCAAGATGCAGTCGAACAATTAAAGCAATGAATGTGTATGGACAAGCGTTGACTTGAATATGGACAAGACTCTATACACAGGGAAACGTATGGATGACTGTATGATGTGAACACTTGCACGAAGGCATGGAATTTCAAATTCTAAGAAATTTTATGACGGTTATATATTTTTAGTGCCTGTCATTTTACATTGTAGGTAATACAAAGTGTCGTCTTACTCTTGATGTTATATGAAAATATAACCTAGCCACCAAAGTATAAACAAAAAGTAACACTGCCTTACATATCACATTAAATAGCCAACCCAACAAGATCAAATGTCTTGGACTAAAGAAAGGGGTCCGATCGGAAGACTATATCTTGTTCACAGGGGATTCACCTTGTTGAGCAATATCTTATCACGTTCATTTATAAAGGGGGTTTTTAATTGTGAAAAATACAGTCAATATATTGTCGGTATTGAGGGGCAAGAAATACACTATGGGGGGTTTATAGGTATTGGGGGTATAAAAAGGGGTTTCTAGTAAAAACAAGGAATATATTGTAAAAATAGGGGTTTTTTAATTGGAAATATGTATTGGGATGGGGGATCAGCAAAAATATTTTTGTAATTAAATATCAATATCTAGTGAAATTAGGGGTATTCTTTAATATCCCATGAACGAAGGCGCTATGACAAGGTTTCACTAAGTGAAGGCCCCGTGATCTCGTTCTTCTTTATTCAGAAACAGAAAAGCAAAATACCCCCTACTAGCTGCAAAGAGAGAGAACTGTCCTTGCCAAATAGGGCTCCAATGTTCTGCAATCCAGAGCTCCACTGCAACCCTGTAAACTTACCGATGAGGGCTTTCTCTGAGAGAATGAGTGCTTTCTGACAAGGATTTGAAGGAGAGAGCTCCAGAGAGGGGATCTCATCTATCTTCTTCACGAACTTGGAGGGGGCCTGAGAGGCTACCGAAGGAGCAGTCGCTTGAACTAAGGCCTTGAAGGCCAAGAGTTGGTCATGAGAATCCATAACCAAGAAATCGTGAGCCGTAGGGAAGAGTCGAACCCAAAACTCACGTTGAACCAGTGCGGCAGCAAAAAGACCAAGCAAAACGTAGCAGGCAAGAGACCTTTGGGCGATCTAATCGCCAAGAGAAAAGAGGTGGCTAGGGAAACCCTAGTCGCGTATCAGAGTGTGCTTCCTTCCGTTCATCGTTGTTTTTCTTAAGGCTCCTTACCTCTGATTCTTGAGGATAATTGAGCCTACTATTTGAACCCATGAACATTGTTGACCAAAGGAAGCCTTCAATTGTGGATGCTTGCATATTGTGTTGATTTGGTACTAGGAAGAATAGTGACTCACAACCAGGCTTCAAATTTGAAGGCTGCAGAGCCCGTTAAAGGCCATTTTGGGCGTCATAGAAGACTATAAAAAAAATTAACATGCAAAAAAAATCTAATTTTATATTCAACCCGTCAGTAATGAAATTGAAGAGACTGGTGTAAAATTACAATAGAAGGGCCGCTCTCAAATTTACCCGTCCAAGACCAGGGTGAGTCCAAGACCAGGGGTGAGGCTCAAATTAACCACCGTGGGCCACTGCCAACTAGGCTCCACGCCACTAACGAAGTTCTCGGTTTTTCGAGGAGGCCACGGGCTGGCGTTATTTCTATTTAAATGTTCTTTGTGTTGGCACCGCTATAGGACGAGCATTGATTGCTCTTGCATTATTATTTAATGGTAGTCTTCTCGTTCTGGTTTTGCATGAGTGTTTTCTTTCTATGTGATTGGGCAGTATTGAAGAAGTGCGAAGTGCCAGCTAACATGTGGAAAGTAAGACAAAGAAAAAGTGGCGCACACTCGTTTATTGTCTTTCATAGTCCCCACTGAAAAGAAGGAACTTGGAAGAAGGAAGAAGTTTATAGTGACCATTCATTCCGCTTACTTGTTAGTCTTCACTAAATTTAAATTTAAGAATTTTCCCTCTTTTTCTAGCTATGATTCAGGTTTCATTTGATATGCTATTTCAGATGAGGACACTCATGTTTTCCTCTATTTATTTGCTTTCAAAAATATGTGTGGTCGTCAATGTGTATTTTTTGCTATTGAATGTTAGATTTTTTTGAAATTTTTCCTTTCTCGAGTCCTCATGTTGCAGACATGCTGCAACAAGTGTTTTTTCCTTTATTTTTCTATGTTTTTTTCCAGTGTTAGCATAGTTTCATGTTTGTTTTTTCTATTGTATGTTAGATTTTTTTGAAATTTTTCCTTTCTTCGGTCTTGATATTGCACATATGCTGTAGCATGTGTTTTTGCCTTTATTTTTCTAATTTTTTTTTCAGGCTAAGCATAGTTTCATATTATTTTTTTGCTATTGTATGTTAGATTTTTTTGAAATTTTGTCGATATTACAGATATGTTGCAGCAGGTGTCTTTGTCTTTATCTTTTTTAATTTTTTTCAGGCTTAGCATAATTTCATATTGTGGTAGGGGTGTTTTTCCCTTTATTTTATTTTTTTATTTTTTCAAGCTGAGCATACTTGTGATAAGAAGTGATTAGGTGTGAATCATCCCAAATGCATCTTACCTAGCCACGCCATACAAGGCTTCATTTACGAAGTCCTCTACACCATAACAACCCTTAACATGCTTCATTTACAGCTAGTGTCCTCTATTGAAGAACAAGCTGGTGAAGGGATGACCTGAACAGAGCTACACGAATGCAGGTGCTTTGTTGTGGTTTGCATCATTGTTAGTTGAGACTTCTTTTTGCCAGGGTAGGGATTGTGATTTTGCATGTGCTTATCTAGCTTGGATGGTTGTTTGTTGAAACTTCTTTTTGGCAGGGTGCAGTTTCATAATTTCATTTCTTTGTTTCAGGTGTGTATTTGTGGTTTGTTGTCATTTATAGCTGTTGTCAGAGAGGAAGGCCTGTGAAAAAATAGGGATTTGATTAGCGGTGGTTGGTTCTAGATTTGTGTTTTCTTCTTTCATTGTTACTATCTTAGGTGTGGCCTCTTCCTTTGTTTGTTGGTTGTTAATGTAGGTTCGAAATTGTTGAATTCAGTATTCATATGCATGTGGTGAGTATGCATGGAGTGAATTTTTTTTTATAGGGTTTATTTGTGTTGATATATGAATGCTTCCATACAAGGTATACCCACGTGAACGTGTTTGTTCTAAAAAAAACTTTCACTGGCGATTTGTAGCTCTGGTTTGCACACCTCGAATCCTTGCTATGAGTCACTTGTTTTTCGGCTACAAAGAAGTGAGGAATCTCTCGAGTTTGAATTTGTTTTGGTTATAAGACTTTTTTCCTAGATTGATTTAACTTCCCTCCCGGCCTTTATAGTTTTTACCAGTTGAATATATTGTGCTTTTTTGCTGCTATAATTAAACCTCCAAGGGTTTAGGGAAATCTCTGTGGCATTCAAATTTCATGGACAGGTACAATGTATTGTTGTTTAGGCATCAACGTTGGCATATTTTATGGTTGATTGTAAAACAGGCAAATGAATATTGCATCTTTAATAAATGAAATAGGTGATGGTGTCTTACTTGTATGCTTGATTGAATTTTTGTGTCTAGATATTTGAGCTTAGTAGAATAAAATAGATGAAGCCCTTTGTTTTTTTAATGCCTATTATTTATGCCCTTGCTAATAGAAACTTTGCACAAATAATGATCTCAAGTACATATGATAAAAACTGATTGTTAAAGAAAAGCTAGCAAAAGGTCTATTTGACAAATTGTAAATATGTATACTGCCTCAACCTTTTTATTGTCATGTCCGGACTTGAGCTATAAATAAAATACAGTCTCTGCCTCGAATCCTGGATTGTAAAAGATGGCGATGGATAGTCTGGATTTGTCTTTGTTTGTCACTGCTCTATGATGTATGTTCTTGTATCTCCCATTTGTCATTACCTATATCAATATAAATCTCATAAACCTCAGAATTTCAGTTTCTTGAATTTAACCACAAACATCAAAATAATATGTTTCTTGAATTTAACCAGCTGATTACCAGATGAATTTGGGTTTCTTGAATTTAACCATAAAGACCTTACCTATAACAAATTGCCAATGTCGATGACTAGAGCATAAGGAATGGGTTGGACAACCACCCATTTGTCATCTTCGCTGACGTGCAAGCCTTCCACTTCTTTGTCCTGCAGTAACAATGTAATGCCACTCCAATCTGCATGTGGGCTGAGGCCAAGAACAAGCTCTGGTCTTGGGCATGCTGGATAGTAATTCGTTTGCATATTTTGATACGTGTTTCCAAAGGACTACTTAAAGTAGTCAGGGTTCAAGTGTAAATTCTTTGCAATTAAACTTAAAAATTTTACAGCAAGAAAAGGCCACATGATTATTTACAAATCGGTTATTGCAAGGCTGATTCATGATTGACTGTTAATGTTTGATCTCTTTTTTAAGAAATGATTCTCATATTTACAAAGCATTTACAAAGCCTTAACAATTTTCTAACCAGGATCTAATTGAACTTAGATCCATTGATTTCTAATACGAATGTCCTTATTATATACCATGTAATATTATATTATGTAATATTGGGCATACCTAAAATGAGAAGAAACAGATGGCCACAGACTCAAATTCCTAGATAGCAGGGGAGATATTATCAAACCCAGCAAGTCACCCCAATCCAGCTTTTGCTCTTCAGACACAACGAAGATCTTACCGTAACCTTGATAATCTCTAACTGCATACTTTTCTTTCTCCTCAGCAGGAAGTTGAAAAAACTTCTTTCCAATTCTAGTTATGTCATCTATTAGTACACTTGGTCATAGTAAATTGATAGATAACGTATTTATCTACTAGCTTGATTCATGGGCATTAGGCAATATGTATTTACCTAAAAGAATCCCCATTCTTCACAAGCCTTGTCGATCTTAGCCATCTCTTGTTCTTTCTGTAGATCTCCTGAGAGGTTGGCCATGTCAATGACAAGGATGCCCAGCTGATTATCAGATAGTATTGTTGCTATGGGTCTCTCTTCTTGTAATCTTATGTACCTTTCTTCTTTTAATCTTATGTACCTTTTTGAAACTACTTGAACAGACCAGGCCTTGACAAGAGGTTACCCCACTTGGTGTTACCACAGTGCTTCAAGTCAGAGAACTCTTTGAACTCTGTCTGGTGTCTAAAGGAACTGAAATTTTGATGTACTTTTACATTTTCAAATGAAAAGAAGGATTTATTTTTACATGTCAACTATGAAGGGTTCAATATCTCACAGCCCTTCAAAGTGAAATGGGACCCTGCCCTTCAAATTTGATCCCTGCTCACAACCTTTGGGAATTTAGAATGAACAACTATCCAAACTCCAAGTCCTTTGCATCTCTGATAAACCTCTAATATTGGATGAAAATTAATTTAATTATCTATCGACTACCATCCTCTCGAAATCTACAATATAAGTGCACATAATCTAAGTTAATAATACTGCTAATAATACTTCATAATTTTATTTTTGATTCAAATTAATGATGTGAGATACACATAAAAAAATCAACTACGCAGCTGACGAGGCGGGCCTACATTGTGTTATCTAACATGCTTTGGAATCGTCCAAAGGTACTCATATTTATGACAGGTAATTGAAATTAGTGAACGTCAATTCTACAGGTTTGAGTGTCACATGTCGATAGATGTTGACGTGTGAAATCTAATCCTACATGTCAAATACGTTTAAATTAGACAAATACGTTCTCTAACACGTCAAATTCCAGGCATGCTTGCAGCTAACGAAAGCATGTGGATGTGTTGTTGATTTACAGATTTGTACATAATGACTGCAGGTAATTGGTGGGCGAGAAAGTACGACCGAACGTGAATGTTGCTGGATGTACGGACTTAGTTGGTACAAGGCATGAATGATGTGTATAGCTAAGTTGTTGAGTATGGATTTAAACCATGAATTTGGCCCAAATTGGCTCCTGATAATATTGCAAAGAACAATGTCTGAATTAACAAAAGATATCTGCAATAAATGTTTATAAATATTTGATTGAAATAAACGATGATGATACAATCATCCTCTTGACAATTTTTATTTTTTTTTCAGATGCAAAGATCCACGGGAAACCTAGCAATACTTTCCCACATTTGTGGATGGTAGAGGTGGTAAACCGCCGACCATCCTAGTAGAAGGCCTAACCCCAGAGGACTTAAGGCTTGAACCCGTGACCTCCCCCCGGACCGAGAGAGTATACGCACGTCTTACCAATTGAGCTAACCCTTGGGGCTCATGACAATGTACTTTATAAGCATTGAGTGGTCACAAGGCCAATAGTTGTGTCCCTTGACTTTTCATTAATAATGATATTGATTTATTAACTATTTAATTATTTATATATATATATATATATATATATATATATATATATATTTAACACTAATGTATGTCAAATAAGTTAACTCGTGTGCATGTTCTCCAACCTGATCACTATTAGTCGTTGATCTTCGCCATCGCCTAACGGTCTTGTCTCCTCCTACCTAATACCTTACACTCATGCACACATTTGTGCACGAATCTAATGTGGCTAGTCAACATCATAGCTCTGGGATCCTTCCCACATGGCTCCTCCACGCCACTTCTTTGTCAGTGTGGCACAGTTGTGATAGGGGGGGGGGGCATCTCAATATTCCCAAAATGTCAAAATTTCATAATTACATGAAATTTTAATTTGGTAATAAGGGGATTATTTGATAATTACTTCCAACCCCCTTATCCCTGACTTAACATAACTCAATTTTCATATAAGCATTTCTAATTCATGCTTGTAAGTGGGGATTTTCATCCCATACAACCCTAGTGCTACAACCAAGAGCTCTTATGCCACTCTATCATGTTCGCATCCATCAATTCAACCAACAGAGGGGGACATTTACAAATTCTAGGCTTCTAAATTTCACCCCATGGCCTTATTATGAATTCATAAACACTAAAATGCATGTGCATATGTATAATTGCAAAACACAATGGAAATAAACTCCATCCACACACACACACACTAGGCATATGCAACCATAATTATCACAAGTATAAAATAAAATCGGTGCACATCCAAATACAAAGAGATTACTTATATTTAAATAAAGAAGACCCAAGCATTTCTCCATCCAATCATAGGCACCATGTCCATCACATACTCTTTCTTTTGAGAGGCCACCCCGTAGTTGGGTTATGAGGCCACCATGGTGAAAGGAACACCTACAGGGTTCTCTATCTCAACCCATTATGCTATGAATGCTTAGACAAATGCTCATCTAGAGCTATGGATGAATCTCACTCATCCATCAAAACCATGGCACTCCTTCCAACTACCCCTCACAACACAGGGAAGGGAATTCCCTTCAATGATCCACAATTCCCTCAGGAAATCCAACCCTTACAGTGCTTACCAGTGTGTGTAGTAAGAGTCCAATCTACTATATGTTGTTGGAGAATCTCATGTAGCATTAATTCATGGCTTCTCAGGCATGCAAAAATAGAAAAACTCAATGGATAATGGTTCTTAGATTGCCTAACCTCTATGCTCACCTAAAACCATCTTGTTTTCCCTCAAATTTGTAGTTCTCCTTCCAGATTCAAATTTATAGTAAATGCACAACTTGGTAATGGTAAGGAACAACAAGAGGAAAAACTCTACGTAGTGTAAATATGAATAATAGAATTAGTGGTTGAATCTAAAGGATATGAGGGAATGGTGAAAATACAACTAACATGACTTTCAACCAAAGAAAAAAGGACTCTTACAACTGACATAACCATCATAAAAGTACACTCACTCCTTGCTTCCAAAACTTCATGAGGTGACTATCCTCACCAACCTCACACATGAATTCAATGATTGGGTTTTAATAGTCCAAAGGAAATAATTTGCTCCATTAAGGAACATGGTAGCAATTGGATGAGTTATAAGGTTGACACTTGACAATAATGGATTTGATCTCCCATTGGTCCCCTTTCCTCTTCCCCTCTAGTGCTATTTACAAAGCCGTCCTGGACCACTTTATTATTACTTCCAACATAATATTTACACAACATTTGAGTTAGCATGACAAGCCAACCATATGGTCCAATTAAGAATATTTACATGCCTATCCATTCATTAGTCGGGCCTTGGCTTTGAGATCTACACTAGTAATCCATACCAACATATTTACATCATTTACATAATTATGATTCAATACATTCTAAGTCAAAATTAGGGGTGCTACAATGGGTCTTCCCTCAGCCTCCCCCTCCTCGGGAGATCGTTAAAGCTCATTGAGATCGTTTTGGAGGTACCAGACCATACATCTGATCACACATCCTCATAGTGGCAGCAGAATTAGCTCCAAACAAATTCAGAATAGGGCACCCCCCACCTATCATATTACCTCCCAACCCCCATATTACTGAGCAGCTAGATATTTATTCAGAGCTTCTTCCCTTCGACCTCGGATGGTAGGAGAATGATTCCTCACTTCTACATCCCCCTAGGTCTCTACAAACATATCCCACTATGGTACCTAAGGGCTCTAATAGCAAGCTAGTGCCTTGATCGCCTCCATCACCCTCGATCATTAGACCCAAGAGATATTGATACTGGGGTGACTCCATTTGTACTACCACACTTATAATATTGTTATATACATTTTTCTTTCAGTGTTGGCTAGGCCTAATGATTAGCTTAGTCAAATATTTATCTATGTGGCACTTTAACTTCATGTATCTTTCTTTATCTTGCTTTCAACATTCTCCAAGAGTTATTTCACATTCCCACATTGTACTCCTATTGGATGTATTATCTAGTCCCATTTACTTACTTTTGTGTTCATTTAGTGGACATTAATACAATTAACTTATCTTATATTATTTTTCGTTTCTTTAAACTTCAAAGTAATGTGATTTTTACTATTATTGGTATTACTAATTTGATTATCTCATTTTGTTTCCTACTAGTTAATCCAAGCTTCGACATCTCTCACCCAACCTCTTCTCAACATGTGGTTGCTACATTTACATTCATACAATAAGCAATAACACGGAGCCCATCTTTATTCAACTTAAGCAATTTGTGTTGTAATTTAAATAGAAAATCATGGCTATAGACTACAAAAAAATACTTCCAACTTCAATTGAAAAAAACGGGTAAGGGATGTTACATTTAATTTTAAATAATAGGTCATGCAGTGTTTTTGGATTTGCTCAATTTTATTCCAAGCCTTGCTAGGGATTTTGCAAGCCCATACTTCATAGAAGTAAAGAATAACCAATTTAATTAAAGAGTATTAAAAAATAGTTTTTTATGGGATTTCAGTAAATCTGTGGTAGGGTTTTTGTTTCTCAACAAGTTTCGAACCTTAAAGTAGGTTCATCCTCAGGAGAGACTCAATCCTCGGGTTGAATGACCACAAAAAGGATTTATGAAAGTTGCAAAACAACCCACTATGGTGGATTCCATTATGAATCTTATATAAATGATGGTAGAAGTCACCCTATAACGAGTCAACAATTCATCGGTCAAATGATATTGACTCCAGTATTAAAGAACATAGTAGAGGAAAATAACAATATTAGACTTAATTGTACCCATGCATAGTCAAGAAGTGGAGTGGTGGACTAAGAGATTAGTGTATATTTAAGATCCAAAGGTATTTGTTTCATTTGTAAGGAGAAATGGCCAAGTGGCCATAAAAGAAACACTCATATTAAAACACGTTGAAGTTGTCGATGAACCAAAGGACATTGCAGAAGATGAGCTAAGGGAAACAATAGAAGGTCAGGACAAGGATGTTGCTAATTGTAAAAACTAAGGAGAGACAATTATGCCTAAAGTTTCTTTGCATTGAATGAATAAAAGGGAAAACCATCGTTTCCATTATTGGTACAAAAAGCATTCATAACTTCGTTGATGAGAAGATAGTGGCATGAACAAGTGGGAAAACTATTCCCTTAAATAACTTCCAATTTTTTACCATCACTAACTTTACCATGGACTAGTGCAAGGAAATGATCAATCTTCTGAAGGTATTGTTGGACAATCGTGGTGTAACTTTTAATTTTATGTGGTTGCATTTGTACAAGGTGGTGTAGTTATGGATGCTCAATGGTCAACTACTTCCAAAAATTGTGCAGTAAACATGTCTAAGATGTATATGGAAATTGAAGTGGGGCATTACTAGACCACCATTTAAGAAATGCAGTCATGTCCCAATAAATCGATATATGCCCATAAATGAGTTAGAATTGGCTATGGAACAACAAAGTTTTAATTTTTCAAGCAATTCATTCCAAGGATTGCATGTGAAGCCTACGAGGATGTTGAACCCATAGTATAGAAGGAGGAGCACAAAATTACTGTTTTTTTACACGTATTTTTTAATGTAACTCGTGAACTGCCACTTGAGAGGGAGCAAGAACACATTATTGAACTATAACTGAGGTCCAAACTAGTAATTATTCCTCTTAAATATCCTAGATTGTTTAAATATGAAATTGAAAAAATTGTTGAAGATATGTTGGAGATTGGCCACACTCTATCGCTAGCAAAAATCCATTTGTTTCACATGTGATGCCAATTAGGAAAAGGGATTGCTCAGGCAAAATGTGCATTGATTGCCGAGAGGGATATTAAGAGCATATATCCTATTCAAAGGATTGATGAGATGTCAATAGAGTTGCATGGTGCCATGATATTCACCAAGATAGACATGAGATCTTGTTATTACCAAATAAGGGTGAGAGTGGCAAAACATTTAGAATACACCATGTCCACTTTGAGTTCTAAGTGGTGCCATTTGGTCTATCCATTCACCCAACTACTTTTCAAGGTACCATGAATGGAATTTTCAAAACCTTATTAAGGAAGTTTGTTCTTGTTTTCTTTAACGACATTCTCATTTATCATATAAACATCAAGGACCACCTTCATCACTTAAACAATTGTAAATGAAATCCTAGGGGTCAATTATTTATTTTCATATGAACCCAAGTATCACTTTGTAAAATAACATTGGTCTACTTGGGTCACATTGTTAATAAGGAGGGTGCATCCCACTAAAATTTAAGCAACTACAAATTGACCTACTTTGAAGAATGTGAAGAAATTAAGAGGATTTAATGGGCTCTATGAATTCTATAGAAATTTTGTTGAGGGTTTCAAGGGTCTCATGTCACCCCTTACAAATCTTCATAATAGACAGCAATTCAATTGGTTATAAGTAGCAGTGTATCACATGGAGAAGGCAATTACCTCTAGACCAAGCTGATATTTGCACAATTCCTCAGACCCTTTCAGAATCAAATGTAATGGTTATAATATTGGTATTGGGCTCATGATAATGAAAACCCAATGACATCAAACTTGATGGGTTATCAAGTTCATAAGTATGACCTTGAGATTCAATATAAGAAAGGCATCAACAATGTGGTGATAAACTCATCATTTCAAGTACATGGGATTCACACCACATCCATAACAAAATTACAATGGAAAAAAGAGAAATTGTCCGAATATGCCATTAATGAGATGGCTTCTTCCATGTTGTATGAACTTGACAAGACACAAGAAGGAACAAAAAATACACAATATTAGGTGATATAATTTTGTATTAAAATCAAATCTAACTTCTTCCTAATTCCAAATTCAAGGTAAAGAATCTTACCAAATGTCATTCTTCTTCTTTTGGAAGACATGTTGGGTTTTCCCCAAAAAAATTGCATAAAAACAAATTCATTTGGAAGGGTTGAAAAATAGATGTGAAATATTGTGTTCCCTAAGTGAAACTTGTTAAAGGAATAAAACCAAAAGGCAAGGATTCCAAGCTTGTTGTAACCCTTACCCATCCCAAGTCATAAATGGGAATCTATTAACGTAAAACCTGCCACAGGACTATCTAATGTAGGGGGGGATAATTCCATCTTTGTGGTGGTTGACATATTTAGCAATTCTACCCACTTCATCCATATAGATGTTATTTGCACTACCTCACAAGTTATAGATTTTTCCATGAAGCATATTTACAAGATACATGGCCTTCTCTAAAACATTGTTAGCAATCGATATCCAAAGTTTATGGGTCATTGTTAGGTATGTGTTATATTCTTTGCATGTGTGTGGGGTAGGTTGTATTGGGGTCTATTTCTAATCCGGGTGAACGAATTAGGGTATTGGATACTACAAAATACCTATATTTTGTATTATGAGTTATTCATAATTATAATGAGAAAATAGGAGGAGTGGCTCCAAGTTTTGCTAGTTTTTCTGGTTAAGGGTTTCCAGGGTAAACCTTTGTGTATTATGTGTGAATGTTGTGGTGTAATCTCTATATTTCTTAAAAGAAATTTGTATGCTTTGCTTATCTGCACAAGTTTAAAACTTACAGTCACTTCGGAAGGAATTGTTGAAGCTAATATACACCACCTTAACTCCAAGCAATGGTTATTAAGTACTGAACAAATGGTTTGACTAAGAATGATACAAAATTTTGGAAGGATATCTCTAAAACTATGCCATGGATCATCAACCTTTGTCGATAAAATGGTTACATAGTAATAAATAATTTATACATAAAACATACTACATATCCATTAGTATGACACCTTCAAATATATCTATACAATGTTGTTCTTCTTGTATACATTGATTAGTATGACACTTTATGCCGATTAAATCCACATATAAAATGGATGCCATTGCAAATATTTTCATGAAAGAAATTGTCAGGTTGCATGGTTTTCCTAAGGCAATAATTTCAGACAAGGATACCAAGTTCACTTCAAATTCATGGAAAAGCCTTTTTGCAGATTTGGGTACACGGTTGAAATTTAGTACTACCTATCATCCACAAATGGATGGGAAAACAAAAAGAGTAAATCATGTGCTTGAGGACATGCTACGCATGTATGTGATGGACAAAGCATCCAAGTGGGAAGAGTATTTACACTTGGTAGAGTTTGCATATAACAATGGGCATCAAGCATCATTGGGCATGAGTCCATTTGAAGCTTTGTATGAAAGAAGGTTTAGAATACCAATTACTTAGGATAATCCTGTGAACATAATTGTACTTGGGCTGTAATTGCTTAAGGAAATGGAGCAAGAGGTTGTAATAATTAGGCATAATTTAAAGGCATCCCAAGATAGATAGAAAAACTATGCCGATAAGAATTAAGTGCATAAGGAGTTTCATGTTGGGGATCATATTTACCTCAGGGTTAGGATAATGAAGAGTTCCTTTAATCTTGGAAGTTGTGCCAAGCTATCACCGAGATGTTGTGGGCCATTTGAAGTGCTTGAGAGAACAGGGCTAGTTGCATATAGAATTGCATTACCTGCTAACACTAGAGCTCATAATGTTTTTCATGTTTCTTTGCTTAAGAAATATGTACATGGCCCTAACAATGTGATTGATTGGGATGTGATCCAGGTGGAACCCAAGGGAGAGTTCCAAAATGAACCATTGTGCATCCTAGACAGGAAGGTAACATTGCTTCAGAACCTACCCATCGGACAGGTAAAGGTCTAAAGGAAGCATTTCAATCCTGACGAGGCTACATGGGAATTGGAGGATGTCATGAAAGAGTAATATCCATTTTTGCTATGATTTTGAGCAAACATCTAGGGCAGTGTCATTCAAAGGGGGAAGGGATTGTAATACCCCTGGTTTTGACTTGGAATGTATTTAACCAAAATTATGTAAATTAAGTAAATATGCTAGTATGGATTCCTTGTACGGAGCTCAAGGCCAAGGCCCAACTAGAGAATGGCTAAGCATGTATGATGTAAATATTTTTATTTGGACTGCGTGTTTGGCTCATAATGCCAAGCTGAAATATATATGTAAATATTATGTGCATTTATAATAAAATGGTCAAAGAATGGTTGTGTAAACAACACCAATGTGGCTATTATTCCACCAGAGGGGAAGATGAAAGGGGGCCAATGGGAAGATAATCCTTGTTGTCAAGTGTCAACATTAGAACTCATCCAAAATTCTGTCATGTGCCTTGAATAATCCAATTATCTCCTTTTTTTTACTATTTTTCAATTATTGAATGCATGTGTGAAGTTGGTGGGAAAAGTCACTTCATGTAGTTATTGAAGCATGGGGCTAACTGCACTTTTGGACAGTTCTATCACAAGTCAAAAGTCGGGAGTCCTTTTTTCTAATGTCAGAATTAATGTCAGTTGTCTTTTCACCATTTTCTCATATCCATTGAAGTCAACCCTCATTCTCTCATTCTTTCATGCAGATCTAGACCATGCAGAGCTCTCCATCGCTATTCATAACCTTTAGCAACTGTGTATAACAAAAAAAAATTGAATTTGGAGGTTGGACATCAAATTTGGAAGGGAAAATTGATGGCTATAGGTGAGGAGAGACGATGGGCAAGCTAGGAACCCTTACCTCTTGAATCATGTTGTTGTTACGTGATTGAGAAGGAACAAATTGAGGTTGCAGGTGGTTCACTAGCAACATTTCACGGGTTGGTCTTCTTTTATGCACACACATGAAGCACTCAGCAAGATGTATCGCCACAAAGAACCGTGGATTGGTGAAGGGGATGCCTGAGCCAAGAAGGGCATTGTGTGGGGCAAGTATTGTGGAATCCAAAGTTGTGAGGGTTGCGTGAGACCCCTGTAGAGCCGTGTATGAGCATTTGGCTAAGCATAGATAGCAAGATTAGTTGTGGGTTGAGAGAGAGAACCTATAGTTGTTTTATTTTCCCTAGTGGCTTCATAGCTTGTCTTATGGGTGGCCTCTCAACATAAAGAGTATATGCTGGAAGGTGTGCCTACGGTTGGGTGGAAAATCGTTCTTACACAACCAATTTCTTGGATTTTCTTTGGATAAAGATGTTTCTACTTTAGTGTGCAATGTTTTTATTTGATGCCTGTATTTATTACGCTGATAATTACATGCTAGATGTGTGCATAAACAGTTTATTTCCATTGCGGATATTATTTATGTTTATGCATACATATTATGGAATTTGTAATTATGGTTGTGGGAAAAATTTAGAAGCCCAAATTCAGTTATTGTCTCCTCTCTTAGTCGAATTGATGGACGGGGACGTTACAGTCTTTCTTCTTGTCAACCAAGAATAACCTGTCTTGCTGCTTGTAAAACCCATCCATGCAATTGAGCCAATAACTTGTTTCAGTTTCAGCTCCAAGCATTGAAAAACTCCAAATAATTGGTGTAATATTGGTGAGGTGATGGAGATCGATGGGTGAGGCAATACAAGTACATCTACAGCTGGAGGATGATTGGTGAGGCGATGAAGGGATGACAATAGGTGACGCAATACATGTACTACTGCATGAGGACAATAAGTGGGGCAATGAAGGGGTACAAGCATTATAGAGTGTGCTTCGAAAAATAATATAATGGTAGAAAATAGAGAGGTCAAGACATGTGACAAATAGGCAATAAGGCATTGCAATTGCATCTATCTCATCTCGATGAGACATGAGACAACTAGCAAAACTATTAGGCAAATGTACCAGGACAAGAGTGACAGTTATCATTGATTCATTCCTCAATTAAATGATTATCATAGTTGTTAATAATCAATGACGGTTTGCCATAGTTGAACTTATTAAATATTGATATCAATAATAACTAATGAAAAAAGGCCCAAAACCATGCAATATGATCTCAAGTCACAAAATGACTCCACCTAGCAAAATGTTAACGTGAACTAAAAATACATGATATGATTGGTTAAACTTGTGAACATTATTTGACTAATCACACAAATCGATTACAATAACTAACAAGTGGTTGCGTAGCTAATGCAATACCTGTCGAAGATTTTGTGTTAGCTATTAATGTTCTGCATATATCCCATGCACGATGGATATGAGCCTGGTTTAATTGTTGTCATAAGCCCATCGAGGCAGTTGCCATAAGCCTTGGCATCTGATGGAGAATCTGCGGTTAGAAAGTTTATTGTCGATGTTTCGAACCAAGCCTTACTGCGGAATCTCAGCAAACCTTATGCCATAAGCCTGTCAAGGTGATGGCCCAAAAGGTGGTCAGAAGCAACAGTGCATTAAGTAATGAATTAAATATTGTTTCCCTCCAGTCTGCTCATTTAATGCTCGATAGCATTATGTAATCGCCTTGGTAGTAAACATTAACAAATAGCAACTAAGATCCAAAGCAAAAGTTGAAGTTAGCATAAAAAAGCATCTCTCCCCCGAAATAATACTTCCAAACCATTAGCTAATGATAAATGGGCTCTCTGATAGTTTTATGACAACTCATTAGCATTTGCAACTTGAATTTGGCATGATGGAAAAAAGGGTAAATTAATTAGCAATTTAGGATGCAATTCCCCCTTGGGTGTGAGCAGAAATGACTCTCCAACTCCTATGAAACCATCCCAACATTCATAACATAGTGTGGGGACTGTAATTAGACTTCATTTACTATCATTTACTGTGGTTAAGAGTTCTGCAACTGAGTATTAAATCTTCATATTCAAATGCACAATTTCAATGATATTTGCTTAAGGGAAATGACACATAAAAGCTCAACTTCGACTCATAAATGGTGCATATAATGGTTTAGAATAGAGAAAGATGAATATATACCATTAACGCATTCCAATATCTCACTAGAATCACATAACATTTATTCAAGTTGCAATATACATCAGATACACAATCTCCATTGAAAGGGAAAATCATCACATGGAAACTAGTCACAATAAAGCTTGGAAATGTCGACATTTGCACATGTATTTCTTCTGATTTCAACTTACAGAGGATATGAGAGACATATTACAGAGCCATGAATCATTCACCCATTCTTCAGAATCAACTGAACTCAATGGGGCGCAACCACCATTCACGCAAGTGCGCCTTCCTAGAAAAACTTGGAAATCTAGAAGTAGAAATTGAGAGAATGGGAGGAGAGATGGTCCACGAATAGTAGCAGCCTCATGTATGCAAAAACACACTCCAATAAGATCCCAATGAGAGGTCTAAATGGCCTATCCCATGGCCAACTTTGATGAGAATCTCATTCTTTTGAAATTGGCTTATTAGCAGGGTAAGTGTGCACAGAAGTGTGCACTCACCATGCAATGGACAAGCTAGTGCTCTCCAACTGAAAAAGGAAAATTCACAAATGATCTGGATTTATGCAGGAACACAACAGAATACACAAATAACCACAAAAACAAATATGCAGTGGAAATAACACTTCATTTCATTAATCAATAACTGAAACTTGTTTACATACAAAATGGAAATAAATTAGCTAGAGTGCCGGTAGCTTATCTATGAGAAGAGATGTGGTGACTACAAGTCTTTGAACTCTGTGTTACAATGAGGATCGAAGGCCTACATATTATTGAGAAACAATGGAAACCCTACACATCCAAAAACCTAACCCTAGGAGGTGAAACACCAAAATGTGGGCCCCATTGGGTAACTTGGTACATCAATTTCCCGGGGTCGTAACTTCAGCATATTACCTTCATTTGACGCGCATGATACATCGTTAGAAAGATCTATTTAAGGATTACATCCATAAACAACAAATATTAAGTTTAGAACAGACTCATATTTGACCGACCATTCGATGTCGAGTTTAGGGCCTTAAAACGGCTCCGGAAATTTAGGACCCAAAAACTGCCAAAAATAGTAAATTGTGCTACAATTAAGGAAACTGGAAAACTGAAAGAAACAATGGTGGGGGTCCAAGTGGAATAGGTGGGTGGCCACCAATATCCTCTTGGATCAACAAATGATCAAAAACCATTTCCATTCCTCATGACATATTTTTATAACCTTCCTAAGGTCCTCCAAGGTCGAATTCATTCCCATGGGATTCCTCCACCTCATCCTTGATGCTTAGTAACCTCCATGCCACTTGGTATTCTCCTCGACCCTTCACCTTCCACCCAATTCAAATGGCTGCCACATATCCCCAAATGTGCCCTCTCGGAGGCTATTTTTATCCGTGACATGTCAGGTTATCATAGGTCTACAATCAGGTTTGACTTGTCATAGAATCTTCCATCATTGTTGTCATAAAGCACAGCGAATCTAGCTCCACATGGCACCTAGTTTCTTTTTAGACTCTTCCTCTTCTATGGGGAGTTACTCCTCCTCAACCATTCAAAACCTTAGGCTCATGACATGTCATGTAAATGAAAAACTAAGGTTCTCTTGGGTCCCATAGCTCCCGTATTGGAACATTTAATGCCTCCTCCCCAACCTAGGGAACTAGTAGGTGGGTGAAACATTGTCAACTAGTAGACCTATTGGAATGGGGACATGACAGTCCTCCCCACCTGATATTGCTTGTCCTCAAGCAATTCCAAGTTTGGATGCTACAAAATTTGTTCATCTTCCCAAGTAGATTCTTCACTAGGCAAATCCTTCCATTGTACTAAATATTCTTTTATTGTTCTGCTTCGTAGTCTTCTCTCTCTTGTTCTCAAGATTTTTTATAGAATGAGAACAAGTTTTCCTTCATAATCCAAAGGTGGTAAAGTATCTAAAACTGAAATTTGCTTCCCTATAACCTTCTTTAGACAAGAAACATGAAATACATTATGAATTTTGCTTCCCAAGGGAAGCTCCAATTGATAGGCCACTTCCCCAACTCTTTGAATCACTTTGTAGGGACCTTAAAACCTTAGCTTGAGATTTTATGAACATTTACCCTTTATGGTGGTTTGTTTGTAGGGCTGCAACCTCAAATACACCAAGTCATTCACTTGGAATTGTCTCTCCACTCTATGTTGGTCTGCATATTGTTTTTGTTGATTTTGAGCAACATGCAAGTTATCTCTCAAAACTTTCAAGATCTCTTGAATTTATTCAAGCCAAACCTTGGCGTTTGGATCTCTACTATCATAAAAAATGTGGTCAATAAAATTCAATGCATCATAACCATAAAGTTCTTTAAAAGGAGACACCCTAATGGACATATGGAAAGTAGTATTGTAACAAAACTCACCCAAATGCAACCATTTTATCCATGTTTTTTGCTACCCACTAACATAGTTCCTCAAGTAGCCTTCCAACCATTGATTCACCCTCTCCGTTTGGGGATGATAGCTTGAGCTAGGTGTCAAATTCGTCCCCACCATTTTGAAGAGTTCTTTCCAAAATGCACTAAAAAATCTGCTATCTCTGTCACTAACAATGCTCTTAGGAAGCCCATGCAATATTGAAACTTCTTTAAAAAATAATTCAGCCACTTGTGTAGCAGTGAAAGTGTTATTAACAGCATAGAAATGAGAAAATTTAGTGAGTCTATCCACCACCACAAATATGCAATCCTCACCAAATACTTTGGGCAAAACCAGTGATGAAGTCCATAGAAATGCTCTCCCATTTTTGTACTGGAATAGGCAAGGGATGCAAGAGACCAGCTGGATGAGTGCACTCCACTTTATTTTATTGACATGTGGGGCATTCATTAACATACTTCAGAACATCATGCTTCATCCCTTTCCATGAGAATATCTCCCTCAACATTCGGTATGTTTTGAAGAAATCGGGGTGACTTGCTAAAGGAGAATCATGAGCTTTCTTTAAAATTTCCTCCTTCAATCCCAAATTAGGGACCAAATAGATTCTATCTTTGTAGTATGTGATTCCTTTCAACACTTTATACCTATCATCTTGGTTAGTCCCATCAAAAAGTTCACAAGAAAATTTATTTTGGCATACTCTACCTCTAATGTGGCTTTCCAATTTTCTGCTACATCCATTAGAGAAATAGAAGGTCTTCTAGATATGGCATCAACTACCACATTATTTGTTCCCTTCACACATTCAATATCAAATTCAAATGCTTGAATCTTACTCACCCACTTTTGCTGCCTTTCATTTAGATCCTTTTGAGTGAGGAAGTACCTCAAGTTGCTATGGTTAGTTTTGACCACAAATTTGTTTCCCACCAAGTATTGTCTGAACTTAACCAAATCATGCATGACAGCTAGCGTTTCTTTATCATAAATGGAGTAAATATTATCATGTGGATGTAGCTTCCTACTCTCAAAAGCTATTGGGTGTTGTCCTTGTTTTAGGACTGCTCCAATGCCTTCTCTTGATGCATCACATTCCAGGACAAATGGTTTAGAAAAATCAGGAAAACCTAGAATAGGACAACTTCTCATTACCTCCTTCATTCTTTGGAAAGATTTTTCAGCCCCTTCATGTCATTGGAAAGCATCTTTCTTTTTCGAATCAGTGAGAGGTGAAGTGAGTTGGGAGAACCCCTTCACAAACTTTCTATAGTAGGTGCAAATTCCAATGAATCCTCTTAATTTAGTGAGACTTTTGGGACGAGGCCACTCTAAAATGGCTCTTATTTTCTCCATATCCACCTTCACACCATCTTGGTCAATGATATGTCCAAGATATAAGAGCTCTGTCAAACGAAACTCACATTTTGATAGCTTAGAAAATAAATATTGATCATGCATAATTTTTAATACCTCTTCTAGATGATGCAAATGTTCCTTCCAAGTTTTACTGTAAATAAGAATGTCATCAAAGAAAACTAGTACAAACTTACGAAGTTGCTTGTGGAATATATTGTTCATGCATGATTGGAATGTGGAAGGTGCATTTGTCAAGCCAAAGGGCATGGGAACAAACTCAAAGTGACCATAATGGCATTTGAAAGCAGTCTTTGGTATGTCTTATTCTCTCATTCGAATTTGGTGATAACCATATCTAAGGTCAATCTTCGAGAAGAACATGGCCCCATGGAGCTCATCCATGAGCTCATCAATCCTTGGAATGGGGTATCTATTCTTTATTGTCTTCTTGTTTAATGTTCTAAAATCAATGCACATTCTCAAGGTTCCATGTTTCTTCTTAACCATCACAACCGAAGAAGCAAATGGGCTAGAACTAGGCCTTATGAGATCCAAATCCAAGAGTTCTTTAATGGAATCTTCAATATCATCTCTAATCCTTTTGGGATGTCTATAAGGCTGAATTTTGATAGGTTGTGTTCCTATCTCTAACTCAATTCTATGCTCCACCCCCCTATCTAGTGGTCTCCCTGGGGAAAGGCCTCCAAAAACCTTATCATACTTACTCAATAATTGCTCTATATCCTTAGGATGTTTGGAAATATTCAAGTGAAGTTTAGAAGATGTAATTAAACATTCAACATCCCATTCTATGTCCCCATGCCTCAAAATAGACCTCATGCTTTGAGAAGACACAACTTGATTTGGATAAGTGTAGATTCCTCTCAACAAGATGGGTTTCCCTTCCAAATTTTTGAACCTTATTTCAAGGACTTGATGATTCACTGTGTGCTCCCCAAAAGAATACATCCATTTTACTCCCAAAACCACATTAGTATTAGCCACATTCACGACCTAAAAATTGTCAGTGATAGTATGATTTCCTATAGTAATTTGAAGCGTTGGAATCCATTTAGTGCAGTCCATAGAATTGTTACCTGGAATGATGATTGCGAAACCATAAAAATTTTCATCTTGTAACTTTCTCTCCACCAAGGCTACATTTATGAAGTCAAGAGTGGCTCCACCATCCACTAGAATTGTGACCTTTTGGCCTTGTATGTTGCCCTTGAGTCTTAAGGTGTGGAATCTAGGTACACCCGAGAGTGCTGTAATTTTTCATGTATCAGGAGTGGGTAGTTCTTCTTATGTTGTTTCATACCCCTCTGCTTGGGTTGCAAGTTGTGCTTCTTCCTCCTTCTCCTCCTCTTCATCATCTTCAGAAAAAACTTCAATATAGCGTGCCTTCCCTTGACACATCTATGTCTTGGAACCCAAGGTTGTTCGCATGTAAAACATAGCTACTTTCTCCTAAGTTCTTCTTTGCTTGGTCCTCCTTTATTTTCTTTCGTAGAATAGTATTTTTTCCATGGTTTCTTACCTTCCTTGAACTTGGAAGGGAAATTTATCTTGGGAGGAAATTTGGTTATTGGCAATACATTCTGCAAATCCCTTGTCAAATCATGGCATCCTTCAATGTGGTTGGCTTGTGGGATTTCACTAGCCCTCTCAAAGGTTATGCCAATCCTTCAGTAAACAATAAAACCAACCTAGCCATAGATACATCATAAACCATTATTGAAATCTTTTCAAATTCTAACATATATGCTTAAGGAGTTCCTACTTGCCTTAATTGCGCTAGTTCTTTGAAAGGAATTCCAGGGTCTTTCCTCTCAAATCTTTCCATCAATGCATTGGAGAAACCTTCATAAGACAAAATCTGATCATGTCCCAAGGTTCTAAGACCATGGAACCACCAATCACTAGCTTCCCCTTCAAGATGTAGAATGGCCATCTTCAATGCATCTACTTCAACCATAGGATTTAATTGAAAATATATACTTAATTTTTGCAACCAAGCATTAGCAGACATTTGTGAGGAACCATCGAAGGAAGGAATGGTTACTTTTCCAATGGTTCACTTTAATTCTTGATTAATAGGAGATGTCCTATTCCCATTTCCTCCTTGTTTGAATTGAAGAGAAACTCTAATGTGTTGATCAAAAGGGAGGACTTTCCTACACTCATCACTTAATTATTGCCACTCATTTGTTGCTTCTTTAACATCATAGGTGGTGTAAGGAACTTCTTTGGACTCTAAGAACTTAGGTATTGCAGGTCCATTCTTATTTTTGAACTCATGTGGTCTGTTATGAGGTCCAGTCTTTGAAAAAATGGCTTCCCCATGGAACTTCCTCTCTTCATGGGGTGAACTACTGCCACTCCCGAATGTGGACTTGCTTATAAGTTGGCCAGCAAACAATTCTAACCCTTGCATAAAAATTTTGGACATGCCTTCCATAGTTTCCTTAATGAATGTTTTAAGGTCCTCATGGTTTTCTTTGTCACCCATATCTTCTAGTCCTAGTTTTGCCTTAATTTTCGTAAAAAGAACTTTCTTCTTCACTTCCTGCCTTTTCACTGTTACAGTATCTAGTCTCAGATTCTAATGGAGGGAGGTCAGAATTATGAAAATTTAATAAAGATATCTATCAGGTGCCAAGATAATGACCTGATACCACTTGTAATGTACCAATTCAAAAATTGCCAACAAAAGCAAAATTTTGGAAAAAATATATTAACTAGTTTTGACTCTAGGGGATTCGAATGGCACAAGGGGGTCTCGAATTTGGTAGGGACTGATGTGGGGAGTCTTATAACTCTTTAATGGGCTCTTTTATATTTTTATGACATGTCATTAGCATCTGCAGCTCGAATTTGGCATGATGGAAAAAAGGGTAAATTAACTAGCAATTTAGGATGTAAATCCCCCTAGGGTGTGGGAACAAATGACTCTCCAACTCCTATGCAAACCTCCCAAATTTCAGAAAAGAGTATGGGGACTATAATTAGACTTCATTGAATGTCATTTGGTGTGGTTAAGAGTTCTGGAACTAAGTATTAAATCTTCATATTCAAATGCACAATTTCAATGTTATTTGCTTAAGGGAAAATACACATAAAAGCTCAACTTCAACTCATAAATGGTGCATATAATGGTTCAAAACAGAGAAATATGAATATAGATCATTGAAATAATTTTAATAGCTCACTAAAAGCACATAACATTGATCCAAGTCACAATATACATCAAATTCACAATCTCCATTAAAAGGGAAAATCATCACATGGAAACTAGTCACAATAAAGCTTGGAAGTGTGGACATTTGCACATGTATTTCTTCTGATTTTGACTTATAGAGGATGTGAGAGACATATCACAGAGAAATGAATCATTCACCCATGCTTGGGCATCAACTAAACTCAATGGGGTGCAACCACCATTCACACAATTGTGCCTTCATGGAAAAACTTGGAAATCTAGAAGTAGAAATTGAGAGAATGTGAGGAGAGATGGTACACAAATAGTAGCAGCCTCCTATCTGCAAAAAAAAAATTCCATGAAGCTCCCAATGAGAGGTCTAAATTGCTTCTCCCATGGCCAACTTGGATGAGAATCTCACTCGCTTGAAATGGTCTTACTAGCAGGATAAGTGTGCACTCATCGTGCAATGGACAATCTAGTGCTCTCCAAATGCCAAAGGAATATTCGCAAATGATCAAAAGCCATTTCCATTCCTCATGACGTATTTTTATAACCCTCCTAAGGTCCTCCAAGGTCGAATTCATTCCCATGGGATTCCTCCACCTCATCCTTGATGCTTAGTAACCTCCATGCCATTTGGTCTTCTCCTCAACCCTTCATCTTCCACCCAATTCGAATGGCTGCCACCTAGCCCAAAATACATCCTCTTGGAGGATATTTTTAGCCCTGACATGTTAGGTTGTCATAGGTCTACAATCAGGTCTGAATTGTCATAGAATCTTCCATCATTGTTGTTATAAAGCGTAGGAAATCTAACTCCATATGGCACCTAGTTTCTTCCTAGACTCTTCCTCTTCCATGGGGAGTTACTTCTCCTCACCCATTCGAATCCTTAGGCTCATGACATGTCATTTGATGCCTCTCCACCTTCCAAGAACTTTCCACCCCTCATAATTTCAAATTTGGGGTTAATTCATGACATGTGTAAGGAGGAATCTATCCACCCAATGCCCCCATGGACCTCCAAATGTCCTTATGAAGCAATGCCACTTTATTTTCTCCATATTTATTATTTGTATGATCCAAATTAGTGTGTAAATGATAAACTAAGGTTCTCTTGGGTCCCATAGCTCCCTTATTGGAATATTTAATGCCTCCTCCCCAACCTAGGGAACTAGTAGGTGGGTGAAACATTGTCAACTAGTAGACCTATTGGAATGGGAACATGACAAGAAAGCTTATAACTATTGAAGAAGCTTCTCGGTGCTCCAATTTTGAAAATTGTAAACCCATAAAAAGACTTTGTGGTGTGCATGGATACATACGGTTAAGGTCTTTGAGGAGTTCTTAGGAAAAATAACCATGTGGCAAGCTATAAGTCAAGAAAGTTGAAATAACATGAGAAAATTTATGCTACCCATGATTTAGAGCTTGCATCCATAGTGCACACTTTTAAAATGTGAAGGCACTATTTAATGGGCATAAAATTCGAGCTAAGGACAAACCACTGTGGTTTTAAATACTTGTTTAAGCAACCAACATTAAATGCTAGGCAAGCTAGGTAGCTAGAATTTTTGTGTAAATTTGATTTGGAAATCAAACGCATAAAAGGTAAGGAAAATAAAGTGGTTGATGACTTAGCAGAAACGTACAGTCAATGCATGTGGTATCGATTAGTACATGCCAATCAAATTTGAGACAATTGATTGCTAACTGTATTGTTGAAGATGAACTATATGTCCAAATAAAAGACAAATTACAACAACAAAATTTAGAAAAAAAAAAGTATGAAGGTTACCATTTGGAAGGTGATTGAATTCTTATTTGTAAAAACAAAATTTATGTTCCAACTATGGCAGATTTGAGAATAATTGTTGTGGATGAAATCCATAAAATGCTAGATATTCTGGTCACCGAGGATATCAGAAAACAATTGCTACAATGATGAAGCAATATTTTTGGCCAGGAATGGAAAATAACATTGTTGACAACATTTCTAAGTGTATGAAATGTCAGCAAATGAAAGTTGAACATCAACACCCTGTAGGTTTCTTACAGCCTTTGCCAATTCTATAATTGAAATGGGAAGTAATTTCCATGGATTTTATTACAAGTTTTCCAGTGACTATTAGGAAACATGATTCTATCATGGTTGTGGTAGATAAATTATCAAAGGAAACACACTCTATACCGGTTAAATCCACATATAAAATGGATTCCATTGCAAATATTTTCATGTTGCATGGTTTTCCTAAGGCAATAGTTTCAGACAGGGATACCAAGTTCACTTCAAATTTATGGAAAAACCTTTTTGCAGATTTGGGTACATAGTTGAACTTTAGTACTACCTATCATCCACAAACGGATGGGCAAATAGAAAGAGTAAATAATGTGTTTGAGGACATGCTACACATGTATGTGATGGACAAAGCACAAGAGTGGGAAGAGTATTCACACTTGGTAGAGTTTGCATATAACAATGGGCAACAAGCTGTTGAAATATTGTAGCTTTGAAGAATATTCTATATGTATCTTTTTGTGGTCCCTGATGGTCCTATCGGGAGAACCACTTGTATTACATTGTACCCCGATGATCCTAATTGGAAGAACTAATAAGAGTCATGAGGTAGTCCCCTCTAATTGTAAAGGTGGGTCATTAGCACCCCAGTGTGGTTACTTGAGCCTACATGTGTAACTCGAGCCTACATGATTTAACTCGAACCTACATGTCAAATGAGTTAACTTAAGTGAATAGATGAATATAAATAGAGGTGTAGTGCTCCTCATTTGTGACACACACACTCTCACTTGTGTAGCGCATTAGTGAAGAAGAGAAGTAGCTGGAGAAGGAGGAGGATCAGGCTTTGATCTCCTTGCTGGTTTTATCTTTTATCTTTTTGGGGCATCTATATTGAGAAAGCTTTTGCTGGGTTTTCCCAGGATAAATCTTTGTGTTCCTTTTTTATGGTTGTGCTTGTCTATCTTTCAGTGATCCTGTTTATATGCTTTTGTCATAAAAATGAAATGAAATACTGATGTCTTGGCTAAGCATATGAAAATTTAACACAAGCATCATTGGGCATGAGTCCATTTGAAGCTTTGTATGGAATAAGGTGTAGAACACTGGTTACTTGGGATAATCCTGTAAACATAATTGTAAATCGGATAGAATTGCTTAAGGAAATGGAGTAAGAGGTTTCAATAATTAGGCAGAATTTAAAGGCATCCCAAGATAGATAGAAAAACTACGCTGATAGGAATCGAGTGCATAGGGAGTTTCATGTTGGGGATCATATTTACCTCAGGGTTAGTTTAATGAAGAGTTCCTTGAAGCTTGGAAGTTGCGCCAATCTATCACCAAGATATTGAGGGCCATTTGAAGTGCTTGAGAGAATATAGGCAGTTGCATATAGAATTGAATTACCTGCTAAAACTAGAGCTCATAATGTTTTTCATGTTTATTTGCTTAGTAAATATGTACATGATCCTAACAATGTGATTGATTGAGATGTGATCCAGGTGGAACCCAGAGGAGAGTTCCAAACCAAGCCATTGTGCATCCTAGACAAGAAAGTAACATTGCTCTTGAACCTAGCCATCGAACAGGTAAAGGTCTAATGGAAGCACTTCAATCTCGACGAGGAAACATGGGAATTGGAGGATGCCATGAAAGAGACATATCCATTTTTGTTTTGTTTTTGAGCAAACATCGAGGACAATGCTATTCCAAGGGGGAGGGGATTGTAATACTCCTGGTTTTAACTTGGAATGTATTTAACCAAAATTATGTAAATTATGTAAATATGCTAGTATGGATTCCTTGTGCTAAGCTCAAGGCCAAGGCTCGACTAGAGAATGGCTAGGCATGTATGATGTAAATATTTTTATTTAGACTGTGTGTTTGGCTTATAATGCCAAGTTGAAATATATGTAAATATTATGCGCATAAATAATAAAATGGTCAAAGAATGGTTTTGTATAGAGCACCAATGTGGCTATGATTCCACCAAAGGGGGAGAGGAAAGGGGGCCAATGGGAAGATAATACTTGCTGCCGAGTGTCAACATTATAACTCATCCAAAATTCTGTCATGTGCATTGAATAATCCATTTATCTCCTTTTTTTTCACTATTTCCTAATTATTGAATGCATGTGTGAAGTTGGTGGGAAAAGTCGCTTCATGTAGTTATCGAAGCATGGAGCTAAATGCACTTTTGGACAGTTCTGTCACAAGTCAGAAGTCAATTTGCAGCAGCTAGGAGTCCTTTTTTCTAATGTCAGAAGTAATGTCAATTGTCTTTTCATCATTTTCTCACATCCATTGAAGTCAGCGCTCATTCTTTCATGCAAATCTAAACTATGCAAAGCTCGACATTGTTATTCATAACCTTTAGCAACTGTGGATAACAAAAAAAATTCGAATTTGGACGTTGGACATCAAATTTGGAAGGGAAAATTGATGGCTATAGGTGAGTAGATACGCTGCGCAAGTTAGGAACCCTTACCTCTTGAATTATGTTGTTGTTACATGCTTGAGAAGCCACAAATTGAGGTTGTAGGTGGTTCTCCAACAACATTTCATATGCTGGTCTTCTTTTATGCACACACATGAAGCACTCAGCAAGATGTATCACCATATAGAACCATGGATTGGTGAAGGGGATGCCTGGGCCAAGAAGGGTGTTGTGTGGGGCAAGTATTGTGGAAGCCAAAGCTGTGAGGGCTGAGTGAGGCCCATGTAGAGCTGTGTATGAGCATTTGGCTAAGCATAGATAACAAGATGAGTTGTGGGTTGAGAGAGAGAACCCGTAGTTGTTTTCTTTGCCCCAATGGATTCATAGCCAGTCTTGGGGGTGGCCTCTCAACATAAAGAGTATATGTTGGAAGGTGTGTCGACAGTTGGTGGAAAATCCTTCTTACATAACCAATTGCTTGGATTTATGTTGGATACAGATACATATTTTTTTCTACTTCAATGTGCAATGTTTTTATTTGATGCCTGTATTTATTACCCTGATAATTGCATGCTATATGTGTGTAAAAAGAGTTTATTTCCAATGTGTATATTATTTAGGTTCCTGCATACATATTATGGAATTTGTAATTATGGTTATGGGAAAAATTTAGAAGCCCGAATTCAGTTAATGTCCCCTCTCTTGGTCGAATTGATGGACGAGGATGTTACAGTCTTGCTTCTTGCCGACCAAGAATAACCTGTCTTGCTACTTGTAAAACCCATCCATGTAATTAAGCCAATAACTTGTTTAAGTTTCAGCTCCAATCATTGAAAAACTCCAAATAATTGGTGTAATATTGGTGAGGTTATGGAGGTCGATGGATGAGGTAATACAAGTACATCTATAGGTAGAGGATGATCGGTGAGGCGACGAAGGGATGACAAGAGGTGAGGCAATACATGTACTACTACATGAGGACAATAAGTGAGGCAATGGAGGGGTACATGCATTCTAGAGTGTGGTTCGAAAAATAATATAATGGTAGAAAATAGAGAGCCCAAGACATGTAACAAATAGGCAATAAGGCATTGTAATTGCAACTATCTCATCTTGACGAGACACGAGACAACTAACAAAACTATTAGGCAAATTTACCAGGACAAGAGTGAGAATTATCATTACTCAATTAAATGATTATCATAGTTGTCATTAATCAACAACGGTTTGCCATAATTGAACTTATAAAATCTTGATATTAATAATAACTAATGAAAAAAGCCCCAAAACCATGAAATATGATCTCAAGTCACAAAATGACTCCACTTAGCAAAATGTTCATGTGAACTAAAAATACATGATATGATTGGTTAAACTTGTGAAGAATATTTGACTAACCAAACAAATCAATTACAATAATTAACAAGTGGTTGCATAGCTAACACAATACCTGTCGAAGTTTTTGTGTTAGCTATTTAGATCCTGCATATATGCCATGCACAATGGATATGAGCCTGGCTTAATCGTTGTCATAAGCCTGTTAAGGCGGTGGCCCAAAAAGTGATCAAAAGCAACAATGCATTAAATACTGAATTAAATACGGTTTCCCCGCAGTCTGCTCATTCAATGCTCGAGAGCATTCAGTAATAAGGCTTCCAACCCATTAGCCAATGATAAATTAGATAGGTGAACTTGTAATAATAGACAAAAATAAAAACAATCAATTTGTAATGTAGATAAAAACGCCCAAAAACTTTGTAAGTCAAAGTGAAAGCTAATAACCATTGACCAATTATTGAATACAATATACCATACCTCTCCGGAGGTATAATAACAATAACAATAACAATGACAATGATATCTTTGTTTTGTTTTATAAGTGATTATAATTTTAAAGAATTGACCGCAAGTATAATAATATCAAATTGGTGTCAAATTAGTACAACATGAGTGAGCCTAATGAGGATGTATTTCTTCTTAGGAAGTCACAGCTCCAAATTCAGAGGGGGTAATGTATGTACACCTTTGTAGACTTTAGCAGCTAAATCACTACCCAGAGAGGGTCCCTTGTCCCACAAACAAGGAAGTCTCATACATCAAATTGGTGTCATACATCAAATTGGTGTCTTTCTTTACGGATGACCTTAAAAATAGATTATTATTTTATTAGAATTAAAAAATATCTTTATTTTATTAGAATTAAAAAATATCTTTATTTCATAGGTGATTATAATTTCAAAGAATAAATTAATCAAGTAGACTAAAAATTAAAGTTCATCCTCAAGTCATTTTCAACGTATTGGCAGTCTTCTCATGTCAAAATTAAATAAGGAAAATAAAAAATCACACTACCACCATAAAAAGGATATTATTATTTATTATTTTTTGGAAAGATATTATTATTTATTATTAATATAAAATTATTTATTATTCTATTAACTCATGGAGGGGATATTCAGGTGATAAAATACCGAAAGAGAATACGAGCGTGGAGTTCTTAGCTTCCCGCGCCGAAAAAAGCCAAGAGAATTATTTTAAATATACAGGGCATTACGCGGTTTTCTTTCATTTTGATACCTTCCCCGTGGGAATGCTGTCCTACTCTGAGTTTTCTTCTACTTTACATGGATGGAAATACTGTCCTTCTCTGAGTTTTCTTCTACTTTACATGGATGTTTATCCCTTACCAACAACAATGCCCTCCTTTTTTGTTTCATTTCTTCTCCATTCCCGATAATAACGCCGCATTTATCTGTGCCTACTTAAATTCAATTTTGCGAGGACTGGAATTCAAATTTCCCTGCTCCAGGTCTTGCGGTGATCTTGATCTATTCCCGACAATAATGCCGCATTTATCTGAGCCTACATAAATTCGATTCTCCTACGACAGTTCAATTTTTTCTTCTCCACGTCTTGCAGCTCATTGTCGATCAAATTACATTCACCGTATCAGATCAAGCTTCGAACATTCCCATAACGCACATGATGGATGTGAGGTCGGAGGATCGAGACCCCGCAGCGCCCCTACGCCTGAAATTCGCGTATTATATAACCGGGCATGGGTTCGGTCATGCCACCCGAGTCGTGGAGGTGTTTATTTTTAGTTCTTTCCGTCTTTTCCTGACAATTTGCAGTACATTTTCCTCACTTTTGCTGCATCTTTTGCAGGCTATTTATAGCATCCCCAAATCACCGAAAAGTTAAAACTACTCTGTTTTATAACTTTTTTTGCTTCTTTTGCAGACTATTTATAGCATCCCCAAATCACTGAAAACTACTCTGTTTTATATGCAAGTTCATAATTAAGGTTCTATTGTTTGTGTAGTCCATGCATCTTTTTATATTGAATGCTGCAATTCAGTAGCCACTTCGTAACCCCGTCGTAGAAAGTCTCTACAACGAGATATTTCTTTTGTAATGCATCAACTTCTACATTTCGACCAGCTTACTAACAAGGTCTAGAGTTAGTTTGAAGTGGAAATTGACGGTAAACTGTATTGGTTTTGTTATTAGAGTCGGCATTTTGGATCGAGCTAGTACGATCCATCAGCAAGACAATGAAAATAAGTAGGGAGAAAAACCAATCCTTAAGTATACGTATTATTGGATTACCGGCACATAGAATCAAGTATTACTCCCAAGTCGATATTTAATTGATTGAAACCCTAATAAGAAAGTGGCGCTGATCTCTTTTGGAATCTGAAGGCCCTAAGATGAATCGCAAAACGAGAACTACAGAAATTTTAGCGACAACAGTGGGCTTAATGTAGAAGGCCTGTCTTTTTTCTTTTCAACTACGGTATTTGACATTTGGTTGTCATGGGATCTGTCTCTGCAGGGTCATTGCAGCATGGACAGATCTGTTTCTGATGACAATGGCAGATCCATAATTGACTACAATCTGTATCTTGATGTCGTTCCCTTTTTGCTTTTGATAACCTTTATTTCTTTATTTTGTGCTGTATGTGGATATGTTAGGTCCTTTTGGCATGTGAAAACATTGTCCAGCAGTCAATGGGTTGATCATAGTGACATTTTTCGCAAAAATGAAGGCTAGGTTCTGTTATTAGAAATGGTTCTTTCATTGATTTTGAATTTACTTATGTGGCCTGAACTCTTGCATATTTTCTATGGATAACTCAGAATAAACTACATTGCTTTTTAACTGTGCACTATATATATGATCCTTTTGTAATTACAATGTGCAACTGAATAGCTAGCTTTGAAAGTTTGAAACAATGTTTGGCATTTTTGTCAATATTCTTCTGTAACTCGTGATCTTTCTAGTTTTGTGTCAAGTGATAAGATATGTCTTTTATGGGTTTGATTTAGGTGTTATCAATTTGTTGTTAACTTGTAGTGGCGTCACAGCTTTATCAGATTATTGGTCTTTGTTGTTTTTGAAAAGCTGTTATCTATGGGTATGTATGTGCACACTCCTACAGACACACACTGTTAGCTTTGTGTATGGTCATGACATGCTCGGTGGAGAATTACTGTATGTATTTTTCCAAGGAGTCACTAGTAGAAAACTAACATTTGACTTGTGGATAAGTAATCGCTCTGAGCTAAAAATATGTGACCTCATTGAAATAATTACTTCACACATTCCATTACAAATGATGTTAAATTGAAATATTTGTGATTTTTTTCTAGTAACATGGGCTATTAAAATATTTTTAGTAAATTAGATCACCAAACCTAAGCTGCCCAAAAAATGAAACAAGGTATTTAAGCTTGCTGACCAAAAAACATCTACTTCATCCTTATTGGTTGGTATATTTTAACTCAGGGCTAGTATTCGCTAGATACCTCAGAAGAATATATGAGTAATTGAAGGACAACACACTAATATCTATAAATGACCAAAATCTGAAAATGCAGCTGAACAGTAGATCATGATCACATCAAGAATTGCATTAGGCAATTTCCACGTACTTTGTTTCTACAGCGTCGGAATAGATCAAAGTAATAAGCAAATGATGTTCATAAAATGAAAGGATACTAGATAGTAAGTGAGAAGTAAACTGAGAAAAGGTGGGAAAGAAGGCTAGGAAGCTTAAGATTGTTTAAAGGGGTGAAGAACATAGAATTGAGGAAAGGAGTTACATAGAATTGAACAATGTATAAACAAACTGTTGACCAAAAAAAAAGGAGACGAGAATCTTGGTTTGTGTGTTTTGGATGCCCATGACCAATACATGTAAAATGTCACAATAAGGAGTTTCTCTGAAGTTCTGTCATATAATTATGAGATATGGCATGGTTGCTTTTGATAGTTTGTGATTTCTTTTCATATGCACAATGTATAGGTTTTAGCACATTCATTATTATGTATTGTTTGTGTATAGGTGGTACGACATCTTGTTGCAGCAGGACATGAAGTTCATGTGGTCACTGGGGCACCAGACTTTGTCTTCACGAGTGAAATAAGTTCATCTAACTTGTTTCTTCGCAAGGTTGGTTCGACGTAATACATTTTATAGTTTAGAAGGTATCTTCATTGTATTTGGCATGTTGTTTCCTCAGATAATATTTTTCTCTGTTTTGCTTGTCAAAATACATTCCTTATTCCATCTCTAAGCATCCTCCATTGATTTCTTGCACCGTTCTTCATAGTTTAGTAATTTACTTATATTCAAAAGTGAATACATCCATATTGGCAAATTTCAATGAAACTGCCAGTTCCCTCCTGGATCTGCACAAAATATAAGTCCATGCGTCCATGTACAAATCATGAAAGAACTTGAGGACACCATCCCCCGTCACCTTGGTGGTTGTCCTCCTCACTTTAGGTTGGCATTCCTCTGGCACAAGGGGGGATTCCCTAATGAAACTACAAATCTTCCCTTTGCAAAGCTGTTAATAAAATGAAATTTATAGAATGTAATTTTGATTTGACTTTTTAGATAAAAGAGTGAGAAGACAGGCAAGATCGAGTGCCTTGTCCTTGGGCAAATGCAGTCCAAATATTACTTGATGAAGAAGTTAGAAATGCAAGGAGGAAATCAACAAGCTATGTACTGCATCAACCTTGCTAACCAAATCAATCATATTAAAGATAAAAACTGCATGAAAAGCTCATAAAAACACCATTTTATCTCCAGCTTAATATCTACCAACCTATGGTGCAAGTTGCAAGCATCAAATTATAGAGAGCAGCAACAACTTTTAGAAAAGTAGAATGACACCAGCCTTTTATTCATATACCAATCTGGTTACATCCAGGGGTATGTATGGCTGAAAACTGCTTCAAAACCCTTCTTTACACATCCAAACAGTCCGCTGAAAATGTGCACGAGATCTGACATAGCAGAGATATACCAGCAGGAATTAAGGTAACGGCCCAAGCATCAATATGATCAACCATTCCAGCAGACAAGAACCTTCATTCACCAAGAGTCTTTCCTTCCTTGAACCTGAAAATGACCTTGCCCTTGGCCTCCAAGGGGAATTTCCTCCATTTAAACTTCTGATTTGCTAAATGCGAGGAGTCCCCCCTTTATAGATTCCTCATTAACTAATTTACAATAAAATATAATTGAGAAAACTCTAGAGAATCTTCGATCCTTCTTCTCTCCAAGAAATCTCAATAAAATATGATGAGAAGGGTCTAGAAATGCCTCTCGTCCTCTTTAGTATGGACAATCTCTAGAGGATGCCTTCTTTCTTGGATAATGGGCTGCCCTAGGACCTTCTAGGCTGAGCACTTCCTTCAAATATGGTCTTTTATGGATAACATTTTTCCTCTTTTACTTCTAGAAACTTTCCTTTATGGGATTGCTCCTCTTTATTTGTATACATAGTGTTGCCGCCTTTCACGTACCTTGGGGGTTTGGTTGTTGTGGCAACAATCTTCAAGCCACTAGGTGTGTCCTTGGGGGCAAGTCTCGAGTTAAGGATGTCACCTTGTTATTGACTCCTCCGTTTAGGCCAACTCATAATCGAAGCCAAGGGGGGTAGACCCTATTAGTTTCCAAGGCTGTTAAAGCTTAGTGTGATGATTTATGAGTGAGTAAGTTATTTATGAGTTTTGATAAAAATGTAATAAGATGCTTGCAAATAGTTTTGAGAAATGTAATAAGATGCTTGCAAATAGTTTTGAGATGACATCAAAATAAAGAGCACAACAACATATAAGAGTAATATTTTGGTAACACAATTATTTAATTAACACCATAATTCAGATACTCAATAGAGATACCAAAAATATACAGTGCCTTAAATGGAGTCACCAATGAAAATAGGAATGCTGAAAGTGCTAAAAGATATGTTTTGCAAGTGCTCTTGGTAATTTTATTTTCAGATGTGAAGATGAGTGAATTAGATTTGGGGGAAAGGGAACTCCAAATATACCTGATGGTATGCAGAGTATGTCTAAAACATGCAGTTTCACGTGAAGAATATGTGGGTTGGATCGGAGTCTTTGGGAGGTGTCCAACACTACACCAAGGTTACTATCCAATTGTTCTTGCTTACTCTGTGAACTTTCCCCGCAATGGATTAATTCGAGGCATTGGTTTTTTTCTTTGGAGGTTAAATTCAAATGTGAATTTATCTTAACTAGCCACCCTCGTTGCTTTTGATGTAGCTAGCTATTCGGTCGAACCGCAACGGTGTAGATCATACACAACGAAGTCTTGTTAATATTAAAGATTTTAAAGGATTGTGTTTACTTGTTAAAAAAGAAAATTTACCTATAAGAGTGTCTTTCGGTTCATGTGAAAACGAGCCCAACCACGCCAAAAACAGACTCCGGATCACACTTTTTTTACATTTTGAATTTTTCCATTTAAACCATTAAAAACTGGCCTAAAAATGGAATTTTTTTTTTGTCGGAATCAAATGAAACTTTAGGGGGACCTAGTACATGTCCATATGACTTAATACCAATGCCTAACATGCTTATGTACATCGATACATGAACTTCAATAACCTCCTAAAGCATAACCACCAAGACGAAAATTCCAGCTTTGGAGGAGCGGTGAAAAACTTGAAAATTATACGTGCTACTGTAAGACATTATCTCTAGGAATATGTCATTGAATTGCATTGGTCCTGCCAAAAGAAAATGCCCTTCTTACTCAAACGACATGCCTAGAAGCGTGGTATCTCTTGAAGACAGGAACCCTGCAACCTCCAGCTCCAAATAGGTGCCTCGCCAAATCTTGACTTGCTCCACTGCCCTCCATGTTCCACCTTACTAAACCTGCCACTGTCTTCCAAGTTGTTGAATACTCCTGAAGATAACTGAGATGGAGACCTGGAGTAGGTGGTGGAAGAGATAATGTCACAAAAATAGAAAAAACTAACTGCACCTTTCTAACATGCTGAAATGTCACCAGTCGATGATGAAATAAAGCTCGCCAAGGAGCTGTCCCTTCCAGGATCTCATCATCCCCTTGGCAGCCAAAATTCTCCCCTGGGTATCAACATCAATCCATCCAAGTTCCCCTCATCCTTGGGCCATGATACACATGTCCCATGAGACTCCAGAGGATCCCTCTCACCACCATACTTAGACCACAAGTAAGACCTCAGGATCTGTTCCAAAGGCCTGAACTGAGTACGACTTAGCAACCAACATGATACATAGTAGATGTGAGAGCCCTGAAGAATCCTGCTCACCACTGTCAGCTTCCCAGCAAATGGAAGATCCTTATACTATGAGAAATGAAGTTTATTCTGCTGCCGCTGAAGACACCAATCCTGAATGGCAAGGGGCGAAAGCTCCATGCGAAAGGGTCACCAGCTACCACACAATGATGCCCTGTCTAACGTAAATCCATGCTGCTAGAAGCCATCCAGGTGGACTATCCAACTGGACCAACCAAAATTGTTATAATCAGATTGATTGGTCTGTCATCATGGAGATGTTGTCTTGTTTGGGGTTTGGACTGAGGTGTTAGAGCTCTCTGTTTCATTCAGTAATATATTGAAATTAAAATAAAATTTAAGGTTTCTTAATCTAATAAAGGTTAAATTAAAATTTTGATTCTTATTTCTTAGAATAAATTGTGAGTTTTTAGTAATCCTGGGTGACTTAGTTTTTTTTAAATTTTGTTTTGCCTTAAGAATTAATAAATATCACTTGTTAAATTGTTTTTCTCCTGAATTTTTCTTTTCTAGGTGATGGACCACATTGGGTTTGTCTGAAATGTTGATGGATAAAAACGGATTCAGTTTACCCAGAAGACTCTCTGGAGTCTGAACAATGATAAATCAGTTTTAAAGGCAGTGCCTCTTTACATCAAAATAGGCGCTCTAGTTTCAGATCTACACATGCAACCACATTCAAACCCAGAGGCCAGCACTGATTTCTAAAAGATATATCATGCTTATTAGGGGTTCCAATCTCTCATAAGCAGCAACAACGCTTCTCCTAAGCACTTCGTATATTCTAAAGATGACAAGAAGATCAACGCCCTCTCCAGCTGTCAGCATGTGAGTCTGGTATAGATCCAGATTGTTAAAGAACAGCACTGGATATAAACTAAAAATGGATCAAAGGCTTGCTGAACTGTCATGTAGTGTAATGCTTTCATCTTTGGTGCTTAGGACTACATGAACATGCTAATGAAAATACTGGTATCTGTCAAGTACTGATGCAGACTGGTCCTCCAAGTCATCACTGCTCTGTTATCATTCCAATAAATTGTTGTTATCTGACTCAAACGAATTAACTTTGAAAAGGAAGCCTTGCTGGGTCAAAGGCTGTCCTGAATGATGCTAAGAATGATCTTGCTTGCTCTCCAAGCAACATCTGGAATGATGTGCAATAAAATCTGACTTTGCTGAGAATCAAGCAAACTTAATCTGAACTTTAAATGTTCAACATACAAGCTTAATAAAGCAAGTAAACAGTGCCTCTTCATATCAGTAATCATCAACAGTAATCCAATTGGGACTTGTGCTCAAGATATCATTGTGAACAGCACTTAGTTTGAGCAGATACAGACTTGAAAAATCTTCACAAAACATTGAAGAAAGTTTCCTATAGTTTCATGCAGAACCTACATTGAAAATATTGAAATAATCCATAAAATTGAAGCCTCAATGGTGTAATGCAAACATAAAACCCCTGAATATTAAAAGATGCAGGTCAGCCATAGTTGACAACTACAAGAAATACAGCTTGTCCCTGTTATAAATAGCCCCATGATGGCCTTGGTAACAGTGAGCGAACTGGGAAGTGCCCAGTACAGCTAAGCCCAAAATATTATCTCATGCTTTTTAAGATGTAATTACTTGCTGCTGGCTCAAAAGCTGAAGGTATTTTTGTCAGCTGCAAATGTTGTAAAACTATTTGCTTTTTAAAGAACAATATAATGTTAAAAATCTGAGCTTAACTCAGCCCAAACACTTAGTAGAACTCTGATATCAGTCTTCAACATTCATAAAATCAAACACATATCACATGCATGTAAATTTCATGTCTCTGTAAGCTGATATACTGTAATTAAGTAAACTTTGCAGCGGAAAATTAACTCAAAAATAAAAAATCAGCAGACTGTAAAACACATTTAAGACAGTATTTTTGGTCAAATTTGACCCTGGAAAAACCCCCTCAACCCCAGGGGAAAACCAGCATGCAAGAGAAATTTTATTGAGCTTCAGGAAAAAAATCAGACATCAATTTACAGTCAAAATATAACTTATCTCGACCAACGTAAATAACCCAACAGGCTGCCTTGATTTCTGTGCATGAACTGTCTCGATTTCTGTGCTATTTTCTTCTCAAAAATTGCCGAAATAACAGTCTATATCAGTCCTTGATTTCTGCCCAACATGCCCTCGATTTTTGTGCCAGAACAGTCACAAAATCATACTGTACGGACTGCATTAAATGCAGCCGTACGGCCCTCGAAAAATGTGCCCAAAACTCAGCCTGTACCTTGGGAAACGTGCCAGATTTCTTCCTCGAAATCTGTGCCTGATTTTTCTGGAAAAACATGCCCAAACTGTCCTAGAAAACCGTGCTGAAACCGTACTGTACGGCTGCAATAAATGAGGCCGTACTTCACCTCGATTTCTGTGCACAATAAATGCTGGCTGTACCTTCACCTAGAAACTCGAGCCAGCAGTTAAAGATCTGGGTTTTCGTGCCACCGAAAATCACTCTCAGCTCAGTCTAGGGATTCGTGCCCACACTCAGTCTCTTTAGCAATCTCTTGCAAAATGTGCTTCTCACACTTCTCTCCAAGCTCCTCTCTTGGAAATCGAGCCACTCCAAGAATTCTCTCTTGAATAATGTGCCGAAATGAAGTCTCAGCACTTTTATTTACCCTATTAGGGTTATTCTCATGACTTTTCACCTTCAATGGACGAGATTAGATCTTGGCCAAGAGATCTATGGCTGGGATCTAATCTTTCACTCACTTAAATCTCCTAAGTGAACTTTACACCAAATTTTTCTTTTTTGAAAAGTCATATTACCCTAAATATTTAAAAGTACACTTTATGATTTAAAGTCACTTTAAAAACATAATAAAGTGAAACTCACTTTTAAATCATAAAGTCACATCAAAAAGGTACTTTAATAAAAGCT
>LPNX010878119.1:86844-108842 GCA_001517045.1 Pseudotsuga menziesii | reverse complement strand
AGAGGCTTTCTCAGGCTCTTCTTTCTTCTTGTTCTTCTTCTTGTTGGGACACTGCCCAGCATAGTGACCATAACTCTGGCAAGCAAAGCATTTTACTTTTCTCAAGTCTTTGGCTCCACTGCTCGATCCACNCTCTTAGCGAGGGAGGTACTACTGTCATCAGCTCCACCTGGATCTCTCCCTCCAATAACTGAAGCTCCCTCTGAATCTGAATGCCTATCAGATATCTGCACTGAATCAACTGCTGAAGGTCTCCGTCTGACAACTCCGAACTGAGAGTTCTCCTCACTCTCCTGCTCATCCTGAAGAACCATATCATACCAACTCTGTTTCCTCACAGAGTTGGATGAATCCTCCACACTGACAGCCACTGCTGCTGCCACTGAGTCTGATCTCTCACCAGGCTCACCATCCATCGGATGCCCCAAAACTCGGTACATCCGGCCATCTAAAATCATCCCATAGTCTTTCCCAAGAGGGAAAGTTCTCTCTGCCAACTACACACTTCACGAACACGTCCCACTCCTTAGTGAAGCCCTTCAGGGCTATCCGCACTAGCTCGGGATCAGGAGTCACCTCACCAACTGCACTCAATTCATCTTTTATCTGTCTGAGTCTAGTGAGGTAAGAGGCTACATTCTCACCTCTCACCATCTTAGTGCCATGAAGCTTATCTTTTAGGGCCATTTTACGATTTTCATTCTTGTACTCATACAAACTTTTTAAAGTATCCCACATCCCCTTAGCAGTTAGTTTCTCTGCCAAATTTGGGATGAGTTGATCTCGAACACCATCCAAAAGCAGTCTCTGCGTTCTGGCCTCCTTCACCTCATGTATGTCAAGGGCTATAGGATCAGCTGCGGGAGGAGCCACTGTGGTACTAACAAAGGCCCATAACTTGTTTTCCTTGAGAACAGCTGTCATCCGTGCTTTCCACTGTAAGTAGTTGGAAATCTCTTCCAACCTATCTTCATACCGGATGCAAGCCATTATTCTCTTCTGCTCTTTTTCCAACAAAGCACACTCTGCCTTCTTTGACCAAAAATATCAGCTGTACTGAACCAACACTTCTCTGCTCACTCTCAGCAAAAAAATGATTAACAGACAACTGTTACTTCACATGCACTAGCATCAAAAAAAAAATATCAGCACTTCTCTGCTGCCCAACAGTCTACTGAAATCTCAGAGCCCCAGCTCTGATACCATGTTAAAAATCCGAGCTTAACTCAGCCCAAACACTTAGTAGAACTCTGATATCAGTCTTCAACATTCATAAAATCAAACACATATCACATGCATGTAAATTTCATGTCTCTGTAAGCTGATATACTGTAACTAAGTAAACTTTGCAGCGGAAAATTAACTCAAAAATAAAAAATCAGCAGACTGTAAAACACATTTAAGACACAGTATTTTTGGTCAAATTTGACCCTGGAAAAACCCCCTCAACCCCAGGGGAAAACCAGCATGCAAGAGAAATTTTATTGAGCTTCAGGAAAAAAATCAGACATCAATTTACAGTCAAAATATAACTTATCTCGACCAACGCAAATAACCCAACAGGCTGCCTTGATTTCTGTGCATGAACTGTCTCGATTTCTGTGCTATTTTCTTCTAAAAAATTGCCGAAATAACAGTCTATAGCAGTCCTCGATTTCTGCCCAACATGGCCTCGATTTTTGTGCCAGAACAGTCACAAAATCGTACTGTACGGACTGCATTAAATGCAGCCGCACGGCCCTCGAAAACTGTGCCCAAAACTCAGCCTGTACCTTGGGAAACGTCCCAGATTTCTTCCTTGAAATCTGTGCCTGATTTTTTTGGAAAAACGTGCCCAAACTGTCTTGGAAAACCGTGTTGAAACCGTACTGTACGGCTGCAATAAATGAGGCCGTACTTCACCTCGATTTTTGTGCACAATAAATGCTGGCCGTACCTTCACTTAGAAACTCGAGCCAGCAGTTAAAGATCTGGGTTTTCGTGCCACTGAAAATCACTCTCGGCTCAGTCTGGGGATTCGTGCCCACACTCAGTCTCTTCAGCAATCTCTTGCAAAATGTGCTTCTCACACTTCTTTCCAAGCTCCTCTCTTGGAAATTGATTCACTCCAAGAATTCTTTCTTGAATAATGTGCTGAAATGAAGTCTCAACACTTTTATTTACCCTATTAGGGTTATTCTCATGACTTTTCATCTTCAATGGACGAGATTAGATCTTGGCCAAGAGATCTATGGCTAGGATCTAATCTTTCACTCACTTAAATCTCCTAAGTGAACTTTACACCAAATTTTTCTTTTTTGAAAAGTCATATTACCCTAAATATTTAAAAGTACACTTTATGACTTAAAGTCACTTTAAAAACATAATAAAGTGAAACTCACTTTTAAATCATAAAGTCACATAAAAAAGGTACTTTAATAAAAGCGCATTACTAAAGTCACTTTAAGAATATAAATGAGACTCCAAGTTAATGACCCCTGCACCTAGGCACCTGATGCAGGAGTGCCACCGAGCTATCAAAAACTAACATATAAAACCCTTTGATTCTGTAAATATGTAACAAACTATGAACCCCTGTGGATAGAAATATGTTATTTTTTAGACTTTTCTTAGATTTAGTCCTTTCTCTTAACAAACTTAGGAGATATAGTGTTCTATGGATGCCTGAAAATGATTTTGTCTCCTTATGTTGGATATTGTTCTCCTTTCATGAAAGTTTCTTCTGATTATAAGGTTGTAAATCACATATTACTATCCATTGTCCATCCTCATGGTCTATGCTTATAAATGTTACGACAGATTCTAATAGTAACGCGCTGGATTAAACCAATAATCTTCATGTGAGCATATTTCTTATTTCATATCAATAAATTTTAGGCAGCTTAACATAACTGTTGAGTTTGGGCCCACAGAATTTAAGATAGTTTGATAGTCTTTAACAAAGCCACCATTTGGACTGTATCTTGTCAAAACTTCCGACCATTTAACAAGTTTGTTAAAATTATTACTTTATTCTTTTCATACTTTGCTCAGGTAGAAAGTTTAAACACTCTACTAATTGAAGGTGCTGTGAATTGCAGGTTTTGCTTGATTGTGGAGCTGTGCAAGCAGATGCTTTGACTGTTGATAGGCTTGCATCCTTGGAGAAGGTGTTATTATTTGCTTATGTCCATTGAGGGCCTGTTTGTTGAATTTTAGCATGTGTATGTAATTCTTTAAAATTTGCAGACTGTAGTATAGATAGCAATAAGACAAGTGCAGTAGACAATCAAGCATCACACAATTGAACACAAGATGTTTTTCACGGGGAAACCTTGAAAGGACAAAAACCCCAAAAGCATTTGTAATTCACCCCTTAAATGAGATGACTGAGTTTGCAGATGAAGAAGAAAGTTTATCTCAGAATTCTGAGATGAATGTTTAAACAAACTTTCCAAGCCCTAGAAGGCTTGAACAAATTTTCCAAACCCTAGCACATTTAATGCTTTTTCAAAATGCTGCCACGTGGAGAGAATTTCTTTCTACTGCCCGAAATTACAGACTGTACTTTTCTGCCCTTAATTGCAGACTGTACTTTTTTGGCCTCAATTGCAGACTGTACTTTTCTTCCCGAAATTGCAGACTGCCCGAGATTCACTTTTCTGCTGCCCGAACCCTGTTTTTCAGCTGCCCAAGGTTTCTGCTGGCTGCCTGGAATCTGCTGGTAACTGCCCGAGACTGCGGATGATCTGGTTGAAGCTGCATGTGACTGGTTGAGGCTGCCCGAGTGGAGGGGCAGCCTGTGGTGGCTGCCCTTGAGCAGTAGAAGGCTGCCTGGATCTCTGTTCTGCTGCCCGAGTATTGGAGCAGCCTGGAGTGGTTGCCCTAGGTGTCTGCTGCTGCCTTCCAAGTGCTGCTGTAGCAGCTCTAGCCACCAGTCAAGCGCATAGCAGCTGCTGCTGCTAGTGCTGGTCACTTACGAAGGGTATAGCTGCTGCTATACAGGCTCACCGCCGTGGATGTGTAGGGAGGTGCCCTAGTTGGCTAGGGCAAGATCCAAAACAAAAGAAAACACAGCCACAGTTTCGTCTTCAACAGTTGCAAGAAGAAAAATCTCAGTCATGAATACCCTTGGCGAATTTTGCCTCAGTGTGGGAGCAGTCAAGTGATCTTATGTTGTGTTGAAATGAATTGTAATTGAACTTCATTTATAGATTTTTAAACATTGAGTTGGTCCCACATAATTAGGAGTTGACATTAGGGTTTTATTCCTTTTCCACTTTGCCCCTTTTGACTTTAATCTTTTGTGGTACAAAAAGTCTTCTTGTATTTTGACTTTAACCTCTTGGACAAGCACACGATGCAGGCCCCTTAATTTATGGCATGTGCTTTTCTGAATTGGATATTGTGTGAATGCCCTATAATGCAGAAATGCTTGGTAGACTATCTTGGTTTTGTTCACTTTTTCTATATCTAACTTGATTTGGATGTTTGGCAGTATTCCCAGACGGCAGTTGTACCACGTGTCTCAATATTGGCTACTGAAGTAGAGTGGCTGAAATCAATCAAGGCCAATTTAGTGGTATGTATATGCACACCTCCTGTCTTTACTGTATATGTTTGTTAGTACTCAAGTTATGTTTATTGGTGATTAATTATTGCATGCCTTCTCATTCTTGGTATGGTTTTGTAATTCTCATTGGTTTCTTCATTAAAGTGATGATTGGCACTACTATTTCTTTTTGACTGATGTTTTAGTTTATAAAACGGAAACCCTACATGATTAGGGTTTATTAATAAAATTTGTGTTTATTTGTTGATTCCTTTTTTTTGTACTAGTGCATATTTGGAAAGAACATTCTGATATATAGACTGCAGTGTTGGTTTTTTAAGCTTTAGTTACAACATATTTTCATGATCATATATTTCTTAAAGCAGATCTCAGATGTTGTACCTGTGGCATGTCGAGCAGCAGCCGATGCTGGCATCCCATCTGTTTGTGTAACCAACTTCAGGTGATTGGATTTTTTTTAGATGGTTGTGCATGTCAAAATTTTATAAAAGGCTTAGCTCATCCTTACATTCAAGCTTATCTTCGCTGAATATATTTTGAGAATGGATACAGATTCAAACTAAGAAGAGAATATATGAAGGATAGGTGCAGGGAAAAATATTTTCATAGATGTTCATGTTCAAACTAGTAACATGTTAGCCAAAGATTTTGTAGTAATGTTCCTCTTTTCTTATATAAGGTTTCGAGATTTTAATGTTCTTTGTCTTATGCTATGTGTTTTTGTCAGCACTGTAACTAGAATTTCAAAACAGTTATTTTGCAACCTTGTAATTTGAGTAGGATGAGATAATACATATATGTTGTTAGTTGTTGCCTTGAAGAACTGTGGTTAATTAATGTATCAATATTATAAAGAGTCCTTCAAAAATTAGTTTGTCATTATTGTATTGGATATTAAACTTGTCTGTTTAGTGGTTATAAGCATTCTCCAATGTCCATTTAGATAGTGTTTTTACCAGTGTTACAAACATCGCCGATATATCGGCAACATCGCGATATATCGCGATGTCAACTCACTGGCGATATATTGGCAATATATCGCCCCGATATTTTCTCTGATTTTTTGGCGATTTTTCCCGATTTGATCGCGATATTTGCCGATTTTTTCTAATATATAGCAATATTTGCCGATTTTATCGCGATATTTGCCGATTTAATGGCGATATTTGGCTATTTTTTCGAATATATAGTAATTTTTTGAATTTTTGTATTTTTTAATATTTTTGTATTTTTTATTTTGCCGATATATTGCCAATGTTTGCCGACATTTTCGCTGATAAATCCGATAATTTCTTTTTGGACCTTTGGCGATATATTCGCCAACACGATATTTGTAACATTGGTTTTTACTAATAGGAATGTCACTTGGTATGCTCTCTGTTTTCCCTCCTAGTTATCTCTGAATGTGTTATTTCATTGTGATCACGCACATAAAATTTCTATCTCAATGTCCTTCCAAGTTTGTCATGGGAAATCTATAATCAAACATCTTTTGTTGCTTTGTTTGGGAGTGACATGGGATTACTCAATTTTGTTGTTGATAGAGTGAAGAATGAGATGGAGAATATGGTGGTTTTTCTTTCTCCTTTATTAATTAGAGAGCGTGGACGCATTGGATAGTTGGAATATGGCGCTGAACAATAGGGAGAACCATGAAGTTTTGTTTGTAATCTGGGTATTCTTGAGGGTCCTTAATAATACTGGAGTTTGTGATTGACAATTGCTTTACCAACTAGGCACGTGAGACTCTCCAAGCTATAGAAGTTGTGGATACTTGAATGGAGGTTGAGAAAATTTTGGTTACTTTCCAAAACTTGATTAAGAAAAACATCATAGCAGGGTTATGAACAATTCACTGTAGAGTCCGACTTACAACCATAAACATTGAAAAAGATTAAACTCAATAAAGTAATATAATGCAAAAAGAAAAAACATGTTTATGATGGAAGGCTGGAACAAATATACCTTTTTCTTTATTCTTTTGACAATCGTTCTATGGGTTATATGCAGCTGGGATTTTATCTATGCAGAATATGTTATGGAAGCTGGTTATCATCACCGCTCTACAGTTTGGCAGGTACTGCTAATGTTACTGTACATTCAAGGCCTTTTTTTAGGGTGATGCTAGTTGAAATAATTGTAGTGGACCGTGGTCTATTATAAAGGAATACATTTTGAATGCGATTCATACAAACTGGAAATTTGAAATCAATGACCACAATATGTTGCAAACAATGTAATATAAGGTTCATTTTTGAGAAAAGGTTTTGTAGTATTTGATTCCTGTGGCAACATTATTGGTCCCTTCTGCCTTTGTTGGGGGACGTCCTGCTGGTAGCATTCGGGACTGTTTACCCATGGATTATGTAGCCTGGTCCACTCAGTCCTTACCATTCTCCAGAGGACATTAGTAGACCTTCATTGATACATTTGCTGTGATTGATGATGACAGAGATAACCTGTCCTCGTCTTCTACTTCTGGTTTAGATTAGTGACTTCCTTCTCTGCTCCACGACTTGCATAGTGATGTATGTATTAATATTTTCTTTGGAAAAAAGCGTACTTATATTTCCAGAAAGAAATTTAGGTGCAATTGTCAAAAAGTCACAAAAGCAACTGTTCTTCTGTGGAACAGCTAGATTAAGCCTGCCTCAAATGTACATATCTATCACAAATGACTCAAAAAGCTGTATTTCCATCATACATTTCCTCTTAACAGTATACTAAAAATCTTAAGCTGTGAACTCAACTTACTAAGTTACATAGGATCTGGAGAAAACATTATGACCAAAAATAAATAACTAGAGTCTTTGTTTAACAGCAGAATCATAAATGATTTTTCTTTCACCAGAACAAGTTCAGAAATGCTGCCTGTCTTAAAATTCATTGATAGAAACAGTTGTGGAGTAGACCCCAGTCCCATTCCTGAATTCATTTTCCTGAAGCTGAGAAAGAGCACCTGAAAGGCCTTCCTTTGACGAGGAGTCTGCATTGTCGTTAAATTGTTTATAAATGTGGGAAAAATAAATAAACTAAAAGGACCCTGCAACATCCCTTAATTGGCAAGCCAAATTGAAGAGGCCATTCTTTTGAACAAGATTCTCACCCCTGCTTCACCTGATGGTGAACTCAGAATTACCATAAACCTGGAGAGTAGTATAACCCTTATTCAGGGCTATTTTTATCAAGAGAAGGAGAGCCTCAAATTCACCATAATTATTTGAACCATGATCAAAGGAAACCTTTCCTGTATGACAATGAGCAGTTGAACCTAATAAAATGTATCCAACTCCACTCAAAGAACCATCGTTTTGACTGGCCCCATCAAAAAACCCCCAGGGGTTTGACATATCAATCTAAGGTGGATTTATGATTTGGACCTTTGACACTATTCGCGAGGACTGAAAAAATAGGAGCAGGGAAAGAGCTTGAGCAGAGACCTGAAATCTAGGCACAAAATTGTCTTTGAAAATACCTTCATTTCTAGCTATCCAACTTCTCCAAAGTATCAGGAAGGGAACTGCGTTATATTTTTTAAGATTATCTCTTTCGAACCATTCTTTGAAGTTGTCCAAGAACAGTCCTTTTGACTGCAGGCTTTGTAATCCTAAAGAGGTTCCCACATCCTTCCATACCTGAATAGTGAAAGACCAGTCACAAAATATATGCTAGGAGGACTCAATATTATTCCTACGGAGACAACACCAACCTGTACCTGCCAACTTTTTTTGTAGCCTATCCCAAGTGGAGACTTGGTCTTCAAAACAAAGTTGCAAACATCGGCGTGGCGAAAAAATTGGCAGGGTCCAAGAAACATCGTTTAGGGATATCTCGACGGCACATTGACAAACATAGGCAATAAATCAACAAACTTAAAAAAATACAAAAATATTCATTTTCACCTTTAGAAAAAATTGGCAATATCTCGGGATAAATTTGGAAAAAAAGGGGAAAAATGGGTGATTTCTCGGGAAAAAATTGGGCTGATTTTTTCACCATTTTTTTGAGCAAACATCGGCTAGTTGAAAAACTTGTGATTTATTAGAACATTGCGATAAATTGGTCGATGTTTGCTATTAACCAAATGAGCAAAATATTTTTGACAGGGGCTCTTACCTTCCATAGCCTCTTCCACCACCACTCAGCCAAACCTCTAGGATCTTGTTGAGCCTAATAACCCAAAGAAGCCTTGTAGGCACTACTTTCCCTGCTCTAGGACAAAGCCAACACATCAGGCTCCCTTGATAGTCTAATGTGGGCTCTCTTCAATTCATCAAGGAACCTGTTCCAAGCTTTTGCATTTATGCCTTCCAAGCCAACCGCTTGAGTTGATAACCATCCTTGAGACCAAATTGAAGCTTCTGCTGCTTTGCCAAATTTATTCAGGGTACAGGGGCCCCTAAACTTTAGATGTTCAATAATTTATGGGGGATGAAAAATATGTAGATTATATCCTAGGATTGCATCAACTCCTATTCTTGCCTGGGTGCTTGCTCCCACTTTCCATTCCAGGTGATCAACAAGTATTGAAAAAGAAGAGGTGAGGGCCTTCCAATGATTAGAGGCATTTTTAGAGGAGTTTCTCGGACTTCTTATCGAGTCTACCAAGCCATTTACTTTTGTTGAATGATCCTACACCATAAACTGTCTTTGGACAGGATTTGCTAGAGGGATTTAGCAACAAGAGATTTACCAAACAATAATAAGTCTTTTATGACCTGTTGTTCCCTTTCACGCACCTGAGGGGGTTAGGTTGTTGTGGTTGAAATATTCAAGCCACTAAGTGTGTCCTTGGGGACAAGTCTTGAGTCAAGTAATGTCACTTGATCTTGACTCTTTTGTTTAGGCAAACTCTTAATGAAGCCAAGGGGGATAGACACTAAAAGTTGCTAAGGTTGGTCAAGCTTTAGTGGTAATGGTTTAGATGAATGAGTTTTTAAGGATTTCTTAACAACAATAATAACGCAAGAGATTTGTAAGATGGACATATTATAATAGCATAAATAGCACAAGACCTTATATAAGATTCATTCAACACATAAATTTTTAGAGCAAGACTTATACAGATAGAAACATAAAGACCAAAGATGGATTAAATGGAGTCACAAAATTGTATGTGCTGAAATGCTAAAGTAGATATTTTGCAATTGTCTCTTGGTAAGTTTTAAATTGTTGTGGATTGATGAGTGGATTAGATTAGGGGGAAAGGGAACTCCAAATATACTTGACGGTGTGAGGAGTATGTCCAAAACCTTTATTCAATGCGGTTTCACGCGATGAATATGTGGGTTGGATTGGAGTCTCTGGGACGTATTCAACACTACACCAACGAGGGTGTAGTCTGACGGTATCCCGAGGTCACTATCTAGTGATTCTCGCCTCCTCTGTGAACTTTCCCCTCAACGGATTATTTTCAGGCGTTAGATTTTCTCCTTGGGAGGTTAATTTGAATGTGAGACTATCTTATAGTAGTCACTCGCGTTGCTTTTGATGCATCCAACTGTTCGGTCGAACCGCAATGGTGCAGAGCGTATACAACGGAGCCTTGGTAAATTTTAAGGATTTTAATGCGATGTGTTTGCTTGTTTATTAAGTCCCAAGAATCTCTTTCAGGTTGAAAAACCCTAATCAGGAGAGCAAGGGTAGTAAATCAAATGCAAAGTTAAAACAACACAAAAAATAAAAGTTCTCTAATTGGTCCTACCATGCCTCTCTTTCCCCTTTCGGGTAATTAGAGAAGTTGTGGGGTTAGTGTTTGTATTACTTTGAATCAAATAAAGATATAACAAATGTGAAACTTATCAAAGTATACTAATCTGAAAAAAGAAACTAAACTTAAAAAAAGAAATCACGAAATCTGACACCGACGCAAATCTCCTCTTGGGGGATGGGGAGTGGGCATTGGAGAGCCTACTCAAATACTTTTATTATGATTGGTTACAATGCCTGTTAGGAAAGGCCACCTGGTTCTTATAGAAACTGAACCCAAGGGCTTACAAATCTAAAAAAAAAGTTGTGGAAGGAGGGGGAACTCTTGGGAAGCTCTAGATGGCCCAAATGTCATTTTTTGGGCAACATTTCCTCTTTTATTTTTAATGGACCTGCTAAAAACCAGCAAGTAATTATTAGTGAAACGAGCCCAATAAAAAATTTCTAAGTTAAAGTTATGATAAAAATGCAAAAAATAACCAAGGAAAGCAAACTTTTCTTGGGATTTTGGTTTGCTTTTTGGGCAGCCAATATGATTGTGCACTTGGATGCGAGATTTAACTTTAAATTTCAAAGAAAGACTACTTTATGCATGCTTGAATTTTACTTAACAATGCCTTGCGAAAATGAAGCTTTCCTATGCCAGATTTGTTGATGAAATTGTCATTGATGCCAACATGGACTTGGAGTGGCCCCATAGGGAGTCATTGATGCCACCAAGTCCCTCTTGCAGTGCACAGGTATGGATGCTCCTAGTACCCTTACATCTAGTGCCTTGGACCCCTTATAGAGATGGGTTATGCCTTGAAACACCTTGTACCCAGTTGGCAAGGTCCTTGTACACACAAGGATGGATCTTGGAGCCACCACCTTGTTGACGATGTTGAAGACCCTGTTGATGGTGCTGAAGACCTTGGAGATGGTGTTGAAGCCTTTGTGGATGACAGAGAAGCCTTGAACAGGTTGGAGAAGCATTAATGACCAATTATGTGGTCATTCATGCTCTGATGGTGTCATGGTACCCAGGAGAAACTCTGGAAACCCCACAGGTGATGTCATGATGGATCTCGACCTTTGGAGGTCTCCTGGTGTGGTTGAGAAGCCTATGAATCCTCTTGCTTGATGAAGAAGCCCTGAAGAAGTCCTTGGACCTAGACTTAGTGGTTTGATGATCTTGCAACCCTTGTTGGGGTCATGAAGCTCTTGTATGGTGATGAAGACCTTGTTTGGTCTTTGACATGCTATGGAACCCGTAATCATGTCCTTGGTACGATGAAGAAGCCCATGAAGACTTGGAATCCTTAATGAAGATCTTGATTCCCTTGCAAAGGTCATGAAGCCCATTGTTTGCACTTGAGGATGATCCTTGTACCCTTGAAGGAGGGGTGAAGGTGTTGTGTGTGGGACATGACACTTAATGACTTGAAAACCCTAAGAACTGATGACCTTGAAGATGATGACAACCTTGAAGACAAACCTTAAATGGTGGTACAATGTCTTGTGGACATTAAAAACATTTTATTTATTATACTTCAAATTTTAAATAAATAAAATTTAAATGCAAATTAAACTTTAAAAATATAAAATTAAATACTTACCTTGTTCATACCTTAAAGTCGGCCCTAATCTAAGGAGAGGTCAACATTGAAAGAGTGTATTAATACAAGCTCATCCTCACGCCAAAATAACCAACGATTAGGCAAGCAAGTGACCTTATTGACTGTGGCTGACTGAGGCAGCAAAGGAGCAGACTGAGGTGAATATTTGGTGGTTGCAGCAGATGGTGGATAATATTTTTGTTTCTTATCTTTATGTTTTTCCTCCACAGTACATGTACATATCTTGAAGACATTCAATGATAGAAGCAACAAACTCTTGGTGGTTCGCGGCAGTCCATTTGGACTTGCCTGGGGTCAAAACTGTAATATCCCAAACTAGAGGTTTGCCTTTTTGTGCATGGATTTGTTCATAGAGCTGCCATTTTATTGGTTGATTGTTGGTTTGCTTGGTTGGTGTAAATATGTATTTATCCAAAGATTAATTGCATGCCATAGTAGAATAAATAAACATCACAAAACCCATGAAATTCAACTTAAGAATGTTAATAAAATACATAGGACTGTTCATGCAAGTCTGGAAATAATAAATGTTTCAAATCAGTCCTGTGTAACCATATATAATAAGTGGAAAAACTCTGACCTTTGAACAGTGCTGAAGGTGTACTGTGGAAGGTGTTTAATAGTCCAAGCTTTAAGACTGCTGCTAAGTCAATATTTAATAGTGCTAAGGAGGAAGTATGAAGCTTTCAACACTAGATCTGATTCCCAATACCATGACCTCTGTTTCTCATTTAAATATCAGTCATGCAATGTTATATGCAGCTGTTGAGAATGGGATCTCCGCCAGGAATGCCAGTGGCTGTTGATGGCTTTTGAAGTCTGAAAATGATGAAGAATATGTTGGCTGAGGTAATCCTGTAGATGACAGTCTATTGGAGGATGATGGCGTCTTTTCTTTGACCCTTGTGCACTGAGAAACTCCTTCCAAATCAACCCAACACTCAGTAATCACGTTCAGCAGTGCATTCAAAACCAATATACATAAATATTCTAATCAGCAGTACTCTTTGGTGGAGTTGACATATATTTTCAGACCTTGCAATCACCTCAAATAGGACAGCCTTTAAAACAGTAAAACTTAAATCAATGACTAACTCTTGTTCGTGGTTTTGTGTAGGTGTTATGCTGGTTTGGGATGACTGTCAAGTTTTGACAGTCTGAAGTATTTTGCAGACCCTAACAGCAGTGAACAGAGGGTTGTTTTATGGCTGTTACAGCCTTGGACAGACCCTGAGATATAGGACTGAGCCTCTATAGGACCGAGCCTCTGAGCATGAATAGTCAGATCTGAAGATGGGAAGTATGTAGCATAAGTGAAGTGCCCAGCTAGAAGTACTTTGATTTGCTGCCCTAAATTGAAAACGCAGTTGTAGATGTGTCTGGATCCCTGCAAATATTGATGAATGTACAGTCGTATTGAAGCACGGTGATAGATCGGAATGATCTATCCTTTTGAATTGACTAGGGTGAATAGATTTCGCCACTGAACCCAATTCTTGGCTAAGGAATTTATCCTCAACCCTAAATTGCTCTCAGAGCTCTCCAAACCTCTCTTCAAAAAGATGAATAATAACAATTATACCCTTTTGGTTCAACTAACCTTCTTATATAGCTTTTAGGGTTTGCATGTCATTTTTAGGGTTTGCATGCATGCCATTTTTTAGGGTTTGCATGCATGTCATTTTTAGGAACATTACAAAAACAAATCCAACGAAGGAGGAAGATGTAGAGCTCGTTGCTGAGGCAGTGGACCGAGGTTCGGTGGTAGCAGCAGTGAGGAGAGGACCCAAATTCTCACAGAGAAACCTTTTTGTTGAGCAGTAGCAATAAATAAAAGAAAAGTGTGTACACTAACACATGGCAGCAATAGAAGAGAACAATCCGAAATTTGCAGGCATCCTTTTGAAGGTTTTATCTTTTTATCTTTTGGGGTTAATGTTTTTGTTGGGTCAATCAAACAGTCCAAGTTAGATAACGATGAGACTGAGCCTTGTTTGAGTTCTCCATAGCTTAAAGAATGCACAATCATCCAATGCAGTCTTGGAGGTTGTCTAAAGTAAAGACACAAACCCTTGCCTCATGTATAGTTACGATGGTGAGTTCTGAGTTGACTGAAGGTTGAAGTCACCCACAGTTTGACAATGTACAATCCAAAGGTTTGATCACTCTTGGGTACCTTGGATGTGAAGAATTTCTTGACATGACTGTAGAGGACATGAGCAGACACTTGAATGGACAAACCCTTGGTTGACACCTGGATGATATGATGCATGCAAACTATGATAATGCATGATGATGAACACTCTATGATTTTGATGCACTGAAAGTATACAGTGATGAACAATGTATGATGATGCACTTCTACACACTAGATTGAATATCCTATGATGATGATGTTGCATACTATGATGTTGATGATGCCTTGTACTCTATAAACCTTATGATGATGTAAACCCTATGATGATGCAAACCCTATGATGATGTTCCAGACCGTGATGGTGATTGTGGTATCTTGATGACATGTTCAATTTGACAGACCTGTTGATGATGATGATGATGACAGTTCAACAGAAGTGTCCTTTGTATGAGCAGACTTTGATAACAAGTGGCATTGATCAATAGTGTTGCAAATGTGGATGAGTAGACTGACAAGTGTATTGAGTAGATAAGATTGACCAGCTATGATTAAAGGTTGATGTGTAGAGATGCTTGAGAAGAAGAATGTTGCAGCAGTGTTGATAAGAGTGATGAGCAGAAAACCAACAGTATTGAGCAGATGACCAACAACATCGATGAGCAGATTGAGTGATGAGTAGTAGATTGATGACAATCAAAGATTGACATTAAGCTTGCAAGAGGAATCTTGCGTTTGAGGATTGGACTCCTCATACCCTTTTTAGTTAGAGCTAAGAAAACTAGGCTGGGTCTTGTTACAAGAGTTGGTGCTCTTTTCATTAGTTGGTGCTGATTGTAATCGAGAAGATTGTAGTCTTCCATGTACAATACATAAACACATTTACCATACAAATCTTGTGTCCTCTTGTGTTGTATTGCGTGTTATGATTCATTGATCTAGTTGATGACATGATTATTGTTTATGGTTGATTAGTTGATGAATGCTTATGTAATGCTGATATACTTTGATTGACTAAAAGAAGGTAAAAAGTTTATAATTGCTCACACACTGATTCACCCCCCCTCTAAGTGTGGCCATTGTGTCCAACAAGATCTACTTGAATAAAGGTAAAATTTTTGAAGCACTGCTAGATTTGAGCTATTTGAATCTTGAAAACTAGATCTAAATGAAAATTTATCTTTTAGTGCAATAAATCTAAGTAAGCAAGAATGGTAACCCAAAGGAGAGTATTAATTTTTAAATAAGAGAAAGAAAGGGAGAAAATGGCTTGTTGTCGCGAAAGATTTGCTCAAAGACTTCGTAGTGGGATGCCGAGGGACTATGTTATTGGAGATTGTTGGAGATTGAGTGGGATCAAACTAGATCCACACTTCCTCCAAATTGGATACCTTGAAACTCAATCACAAACTTGCATATTTGTGAGATCTTGAAAACATATATAAAAAGAGACTAAAATAGCATGGAAATAAACTTATTTGACATGCAAATCTTTTTTCTCTAAGCATACATGGATAAATAGAAATGAAAATAAACTTACTTACAATTCCTATTCCTACTAATTCAGAGGAATCTCGATTAGGCAAGATCTATATCTAGAGTAAACAAAAATTGCAAGAAAGAAATTGGTTACGTCATCAAAACGTAACAATTTTGGCACACACACCAAAGCAACACACCATTAGCCTCCAAAGCTTTTTTATTATCTAGCAAAATACCAATGGCATAAGCCAATTACAATATTAAGACCTCTCTACTCCAACGCGTACTCCTTAGAAGAGAGGCAGAGGCTTCATTATATTGCCAAAGACCAAAAGGGGCTTTATGTAAGCCTTATCCTGCCTTTTCAGATGGAAGGGTACATCTTTTAACCTATTTCTAATTAACTAATTAATCATTATTAATTATTAATATATATTAATATTAATAATTAATATTGATGTATATATGTTTTTATTTGTAACTAGGGGAACGACAACTGGGGCTGGGCTAGTACTCGCGTGACATAGGATCCAGGGATCCATTACCGCTACCACTATACCCCTAGGTGCTCCACACTCGCCCGCAAGACATGGGACATAGGTAAACCCGGGTGGGATTTGATCTCGTGACCTCCATTTACAACAAGTGACTTCATATCAATCGAATGCCAAGGAGCCACACCCGTTTGGGCTATAATTAATATTGATATTTAATATTTATATATTATGTTATATTTTTTATATAACACCAATTCCAAATGCATCATTTCTTAGCTCCACCCTCTAGAAAGTTTCTATTCACAAGAGGTATCATGACCAAATCTTCAATATCAGGTCAATTAGGTAATGCAGACTCCAGTGCACACTGTTAGATTTTCAAGCATATATATATTCGAGCAAAGTGTTTATTGTTCTTTTGCTTTTCTTCCACTTTAAACAAAACTTAGATCTTTAAACCAACAGATAGATGAACACTTGAAATGATAACCAGCAGTAGAAGAAGTACACAAATAAGATCTCACACATGCACAAGAATTTACCCTGGAGAAACCCAATATGGGATAAAAACTCCAGCAAACAATCTTCCTTTATTGTAAATATTATGTAAGATCGAAATACAAACTTTCCACCATGAAATATGCTTGAGAGAGTGACTGTAAGACCAACCAGACACCAAGATACTTCGCTGCCCTCTTACTGCTATTATAAATCAACAAGTCAATAAAATACTTTGTTGCCCCGTAAACTGTGTAAAACAAACCAGCAAGACTAACTGCTGCCCTCTCTTTGCTGTGTAAATTCAGCAATAGAAAAGTTTTACTACGCTACCCTCTTCTCACAAAACTGTGAGAATGATTATATATATTTTAATAGACAACAGGTGAGATTAAATTATAGGCACCAATACCAAGAGGACTCGTTATGCAACTTTGACTTAACTTGAGACTTAAAAAATAAAACTTTAATTATTCTTTTAGATTGACGCAGATAACTTGGGTGCAAGGAAGACACATGAGATCAAACTAAATCTAAAATTAGATACTTGAGTTTACAACTGGCAGAAACTTTGAGTTCGTAACTGAAAGACAAGTACACGGAAAGCTAACTGAAAGTTACTTCAGTTCTCAACTGAAAGAGTCTTTGAGTTCTAAAAAATAGATTAGGCAGTTAACTGAAAAGATACTTTAGTTAACTAAAAATAGATAACTGAAAGTTAAATTATATCTGGAATTTTCTTTAGTTAACTAACTTAAAAACTCCACTAGACTTTTGCATGGTTGTTTATTACTTTAGTTAACTAAAATAATTAATTCTAAATTAATTTAGATCTTTAGTTAACTAACTCAAAACTCCACGAGACTAAAGCATGGGAAGACAACTCGACTTGTCATGACTTAACTGAATGATGCTCTCAACATCGACTTAAGACTTAGACTCAAAGAGACATATTCATGGTGGATGAATTTATTCGTGCCAACGCACTAGATCAATACATTTATTTGCATAAGGAAGATTGTTTGTTTCTAGCTCATAGGAATTTTTACATTCAACCTAACTTTTGCTAGATGCCTTGGCTTTTGCGAAATGCTCACAAGGGTTCCTGTCTTGACTTTTGGCGTAGCTCACAAGGCTTGTTCGTTCGCCTTGACTTTTGCTATGACCTCACAAGACTTACCGACTTGACTTTTGGTATGGCTCACAAGGCTTGTTCATTCGCCTTGACTTTTGCCATGACCTCACAAGACTTATGAAGGCATTATCACTTTCGTTCTGACTTTTGTCTTGGCTCACAAGGCTTGTATGTTCACCTTGACTTTTGCCATGACTCACAGAACTGGTTAATCTCCAAGTCTCCCTGGCTAGCTTCAGGGTGGTCACTTATGACCTCAGACCTTGGAGAATGCCTACTGATGCTGATTTCAACACACACAACCAATGAATGACAAGAATCCTATTACCCACTTCTTCTCCTTGGATTTTAGAAGAGCCAAAGGTTGACAACATTGTTGGTTTAGGGATTCTTCCTTGATGTCTTGTAGACCCATTCCTATTCTGTTCTTTTGGGTATCCTTGTGATTGATGTCAATTGTTTTGGCATTCAGTATGTACTCTTTTATTTCTTATGTAGTTTTGTTGGAGTTGCTTTAGCACTCCCAACGTTTCCTCACCTTTCTACTTTTTATTAGCCTTATTGGATGACTATGGCCACTAGTGGACATTAGTGTTTTAAAAGAAAAACTAAAAACTTGCAAATGAATTCTCTAAATAGCATTCATTGGAAAATTATCAATCACAGGAGATCATCTGGCTGAATAATACCTGACAATGAAAAAATTATTAAGGATGATGAACTGCAGTGTAAAACGTGATAAATTACAGTGTGAAATTAATTAGACAAGAAGCACAAATTTGACAGCATAAACTGGTAACAATAATCATTAATCTGTGTAAAAACACAATATAGTACAAAGGATGAAATTCAAATTACACTGGTGTGATTTGAATCCCTGAATGTGACTTGACTAGCATAGGAAAAGTCACCACTGAAGACACACTAGTGCAACTTCGGACAATTGAAATAGTTCATAAACAGTTAACTGACCCTTGGTAGGTAAGCATGGGCGCCTTTGTCCTTAAATCATGCAAAAGAGGTGCATTAGCTAACTGAAGGTGGTCATCGAAGCTTGACTCCACTCTGGTGAGGGTGAATTGAAGGTGGGCTCCCATAACTCAGAGTGGGATCCTAAAATCTAGGGATTGGTCTTTGGAGCTCCTAAACTCATGCATGAGGGCGCATCAAATGGCTAGTGTGCCCCAAATAACATCACCATGGCACTAATGTAGCGACAACATCATCCTAAGCTAGGAAACTGACAAAAAGACTATGGTGGACAAAGGAGGATTATTCAATAATCCTAACAGCCCCCCTTAATCCAAACTTGGACATTTTGGGCCCTGGCAACTAAGACCAAAGGTCACCCATACAACAATAATGAAAAAAATAACTGGAAACAGGGAAAACCACATGGGAACGACCCCCCCCCTCTAAAAAATGAGCAGTAGGGAATTCAATCAAGCCTTGATTCCAAGCAGAGATAAACAAATTTGTTTTGAGTGAAAGACTTTGTGAAACTGTCTGCAATCTGCTCCTTTGTAGAGTAGTAATGTAGTGTGATGGTCTTGATGTGCACTCGTTTCCTGATATAGTGCATGTGAATCTCCTTCCAATCTGATGCTAGATAGGAAAGGAGATGTTGCTTCTTTGTAATCAAATTTGCACCTTTCGAACCTCTGTGACAGTAAGAAAGAGTTCAACTTGGGATGCCATGCCCTAGGGGCTTGCTTGAGCCCATACAGTGGCTTCCTTAGCCTGCATACTAAGGGAGAATCCTCTATGTGCCCCTTAGGATTTTCCATGTATATCTCTTCTTCCAAGTTATCTTGTTGGAAGGCACCTTTGTCTCTTCTCTCTGGAGGAAGAGAGACAAGATCCAATGTCTCTTTGTTCTGCAGTGACTCATATTCCTCACCCATGGCATCTAGCCATGGTGGATCATGGCAAGCCTCTTTGTAGGACTGTGGATAATACCTCACCATCATGTAGCGCCTCTATGGGAGAATATAGCACCTCTTTGGGGGAAGTGGATCTGTATTACATAATGCAAGGTTCTCATCTTGAAATTGAGATATCGTTCTCCTTCTATTAGATGGATCCCCAACCATGTCCCCAACAACTTCAATGAGTTTTTGAGTCCATTTAGGCCTAGGATTGGGAGCAAGAGTTGGATCTGGATTTGCTTGATCTTCATACTCAACCTCAAGATTTGGTTCCACTTGGTCCTCATCTTCAAATTTTGAATCTGAATCATCAAAAGAAACATTATCATGTGTAAATGGTGTAGGTAGAATAGATTTACCTTCCTTTCAGTTGGCTTCTGATGTTGCAATGCATCTTTATTGAATTGGACACTTTGATGTGAGTATGGCAAAAGGTGTGAGAACTCACATGCCTTGGAGGAATGGTTTGTAGCACCTTTAGATATCAACTTCCCAATAGAGATATTTGAGATCTCAACTGTGTCAGGTCCAAAAACAACTCTCTTTGGCGAACTAGTGTTTGTCATTTGATAAACAAATAACAAGTTTGCTGTTAAAGAAGGTACACACAACATTTTTCAACACCATGTTCTAGTTGTATTGTGCCCTTCCCAATAGCTTGGATTTGAGTATCATCGATTCATCTCCCATGTGAATGTGAGAAGAAAATGACTTTTTGGAGGTAACCATGTGGTTGGAAGCTCTAGAATCAATGAGGAGGGCCTGAGATTTTGAAAATCCATCCTTCAGTGCATGTCATCTCCCATGATCATCTGTCTTGCTTCTAGAATCAGTTTTTCTAACTCCTTCTGGGAGGGTAATATGGTTCTGTTCAAGAAGCTTGGCCATTTGATCTATAGTTTTCTTCATACATTCACTCTTTGGATGGTTTCCTCTTTTACAATAGGTACACTTGGTCTTTTCAAACCTCTTCTGCTTATCCTTTTTGGATCTCGAGGCTCCATCTGATGGATCAAGCTCTTCCTTTGGTTTGAATTCAGAATTTTTCTTGTCCTTTCCTTTCTGCTTCTTCCCTTTAGCATTCAAATTCTTAGACTCCCTAGCTAAAAGAGCTTGATTCTTGGAGGCTTTCAAGGATCCCATTTGGATCAGTTTGTCTTGTTCTTGGATCAGGGATTCTTTGAATGCTTCAAGTTAAAGATTTCGCCAGTTTGGAGTTGTGAATAGCTCGGAGTGGAAGGTGGACACAAAAACTGAAAATTTAGGGCCAAGCTTACTCAGTATGGAAAGAACCAGGTTCCCATCCTTCTTGTTAGTTCCACATTGTTTGCATTGCATGACCAAAGACATGAATTTGGTGAAAAACTGCTGTATGGTTTCAAAACTGATGGGTTGAAGAGCAGTTGATTCATTCTACAAAATGTGGCCTCTCAGCTCATCTTGCTTGCCAAACAAAGATTCGATCTTTAGCCAAACCTTCCTTGGGGTTTTTAAGCCATCAAGATGCAAGATCAATTCCCCGGAGATATGAATACGCATAAAACCAAAAGCTTCATCCAATTTGTTCAGGTATTTTGATTTCTCTAGAGCTGCTTAAGGTTTAACCTCCTTGCCCATTGTGACCCTGTATAGACCCTTGTTGTGCAATACTATTTGCATATCTGCCCTCCAATTTAGATAATTGAAGGGTGTGAGGACTCTTGGTGTCAAGGCAGTTGAATTCTTGATTTTACAATTGTAGCAACAACACAATTTTACTGAATTCTTCTCAAAACCTGCATAAAACTCTCAGATCAAAGATAAACCAGTGTTACAAAAACTGGACTGGAACAAGTAATACCGGTCGGTTCGACCGGTTTTGGGGCTTCATCGGGTCAAACCGGAGTCTCAAACCGGTTTTGACCGGTTCCGTACGGAACCGTTTGGTTTTGACCGGTTCCTTACATAACTGTACAACAACACTAAACATGTGATAGGTAATAACTCCCGATTCATATTATCCCCTTGCTAATGCATATATTTATACAATTCATATGACGGTTGTGTTTCATCTTTCGCCCAGCCTTTTCGGCTTCCTACATAACTATTCAGTTTTCTTTATTTATTTACAAAATATAATCCCGACGGATTATATTCCAACAATCCCCCTCTTAATCCGAAGGGGTGTTCGTAAGTCTGAGCATGCTTCTGAATCTTTCAAACTTTTCTCGTCCAAGCGCTTTGGTGAAGATGTCTGCAATTTGATCATTTGTGGAACAATGTCAAAGATGGACTGTCTTGGCCTCTACATGATGTCGAATCAAATGATACTTTGTGTTGATGTGTTTGGTTCGATCATGGAATCTAGGATTCTTAGCCAACTTGATTGCAGAAGTATTGTCGATCAATAATGGAGTGGAGTTCTCTTGTTTTTCTTACAAATCTTCAAGTATCTTCATGAGCCA
>LPNX010878119.1:57377-86065 GCA_001517045.1 Pseudotsuga menziesii | reverse complement strand
CAAAGTTAGCAGATAAATTATATTCACAATCAAATGATACATCCATGTCATCACCTGAATTATCTGCTTCTCCTCCATCTTCATGTCTTTTCGAACTTCTCGTTTTCGTCTTTCCAACTTCATATGGATGGACACTTTCAAGTGTCTTTGTGGCCCATTTAGGAATCTTCCGTGATGGTCCTGGTTTATCAGCTGGTGGTGCTTCATCATTGATTGAGAGTCTTCCAATTCTCTCAATCACATCATCTAGTTGAATCTCTTGTTCAGGTGAAGTAGCAGGAACTTCTTCATGCGGGGGAGTTGGTGCTTCATATGGAAATTCCAAAGGTTGATCCAGAATAGGAATCCCCCCTTCAAGGTTTGGAATTTCATATTCATTTTCAGAATATTTCTTTGGATGAGGATATTTTTCCAAATGATCAAGCTGTCTCTCAATGGACTGGTCATTTTTATTAGTTTCAAGAAAAATGACATCTCTGGAAATAACAAACTTCTTGTTTACCTCATCATACAGACGGTATGCCTTGGAGAATTCTTCGTACCCCAGGAAAATGCATTTTCTGTTTCGAGCACCAAGCTTGTTTCTTTGCTCCTTTGGAATCAAGGCATAACAGGTGGAACCAAAAACTCTGAGATGCCTGACTGAAGGGACATAGCCAAACCACATTTCATGTGGAGTCTTGTTATCAAGAGCATTTGAGGGACTTCTGTTTCTCAAATAGGCTGCACATTTCACTGCATCTCCCCAAAACATTAATTTTACATTCTCAAAAAACATCATTGAGCGAACCATATTCATTATGGTTCTGTTCATTCTTTCTGCTACACTGTTTTGTTGAGGATTATAAGGAACTGTAGTCTGATGTGCAATTCCATGTTGGCGAAGATAATCTTCAAAAGCATTTGAAGTGTATTCTTTCCCATTATCAGTACAAAGTGTACCAATTTTTGATTGTGTTTGTTTTTCTATCAATGCATGAAAGTCTTTGAATGTTTGAAATGCTTCTGATTTTGTCTTTAAACAGTAAATCCAGCACATTCTTGAGTAGTCATCAACAAATGTCATAAAATACTTATTCCCATTTGCAGAAGGAGTTGGCATTGGGCCACATAAATCAGAATGCACTAATTCTAATTTCCTACTTGCTCTGAAATTAGATTCATGGAATGGCAACTTACTATGTTTCCCTAATACACATGCATCACATTTGTTCTTCTCTTTGGGAATGGTGGGAAACCAAATACACCATTCTTTCTCAACAAACGAAGACTGTTATAATTTAGATGACCCAATCTTGCATGCCACAATGAACTAGATGACAAATTACCTTCTCCATGCTGAGAGAGGTAGGCATAGTTCTGAACTCTTGCAGATGAACCCTTTAGCTTCAGCAGCTTCCCATCTTCGTATCCAGTCATAATGACTTGGTTGTCAGAGGACTTTCTTATTTCTACGATTCCATCAAACATGTGGATGGAATGGCCTTGCTGTCGAATCTCCACCAAGGACAGCAGGCTTCTCTGCAACTCTGGAAGATAAAGAACATTCTTCTTCAAGAAATCAGGGAATCCAGGCATCTTCAGTCGAATGGTGCCCATTCCCTTTGGTTTAAGACTTGACTTATCTGCAAAGTACACTATGCCATTTATTGTTTCATTAAGTTCTTCAAAACAATCTTTTCTAAAAGTCATGTGTGATGTTGCACCAGTATCAAGTAGCCAACAATCTTTGTAAGATGAAAGTGAAGTCATTTCATTAATTCCAAGATTACAATGTGCAACAATACAATGAGCAGAATCAGAAGATTTACTAGCATCTTGGTTTTTACTGTCATCTTTCTTCTGGTTATGTCTGTCTTTGATGGAGTCCCACGAAGCCCAACACTGATCTGATGTGTGTCCAGTCTTTCACAACGCTTGCACTGCAAATCTGATCTTTTGCTGGAGTTGTTTCTGCCCCCTCTGCCTTTGAAATTTCTTCTTCCTCGTCCTCTTTTGCTGCAATCTCCCTTGGAAGGGTCTTTGGACTGATTCTTTGTTTTTTGAACAAAGTAAAGGGATTCTTCAACAGGCTCGCTTGATTTCTTGATCTTTCTAGACCATTTTGGATATGTTTCCTTGCCAGTGAGGACATCACCAACAATAGATGCTATAGATTGCATTTTTTACAACTGTTAGTGTAATTTACAAAGAGAAATAGAAAAACAATAACCTTGCAGGTCTACAGTCTCTGCCAAGGCGAATACAATGCAAGTTTATAGCATACACAGGCTTCTTCAATATGATTGTTTCACATAGACTTTATTCTTCAAGGCAGGTCGCAACTTCAGTAGCTTGATGCAGTACTTCTAGTTGCAGCAGCAGAATAATTGCACAGTGGCAATATTCTCAATTGCATGAGCAGTCTCAATGCAATCAACACCAACAATACAACATATATCTTTCACAAGATTCTTCAATGTATGATATATCAGTCAGCATACATTATTCTTCAATATATCAGTCAGCATATATATATCAGTCGGCACACAATATATCAGTCACAACGCAATATATGATATATCAGTCTTCAATATTCAACAAATTCTGAATACTGAGATCGGTCTTCACGCAGGCAGCTCCATCAACTTGATCATCAACAATGTTCCACAGGCAGCTCCACGCAGGAAGCTCCACGCATGCAGCTCTACGCAATTCTGATTATCTTCAGAGCAGGTTTTCAAAGCACGCAGCAGTCTAGGGTAAATTTAGGGTTTGTGCACTTCACGGGAAAAACTAGGGTTAGGTATAGCGGTCTTTAATATTAACAGATCTCTAGATTCTGGTGCGTACATCTACACCTTCACCCAGTTTTTGCAACTATAAACAGAGCAATATGCTTGCAGGCATGTGATGATCAAAAGTATAGCTGCGGCTACCAGAGAGAGCAATTTCCACGAACTGAATATATAATTATTAGCAAACTCTACTGCAACAACTTTCCAGATAATATCGATTTAAATCTTCTATAGCTTTGTCTAAATATCCAGCATTTGTTTGACGAACGCACTTACCCAAGCCGTTCCATAGGCTGGAAACCTTTCCGTTCCATAGGAGGTAAAGCGTGGATGTCTTCAGCTATACGTTCTCCACCAGCAGTCTGAAAATGGCAAACAGGCTCAGTCTTCAATGCAGCTTCAATGCAGCTTCAAAAGAGTGTCGGGATCAAGGCAGTCACCAACGCCGTAGCAGAGAACGGGATCAAATACCAAGAATTCACAAACTCCTCGCTGATATCGAATAATACTTGATAGGAGCAGTCATAAAGCGATATTCAGATGATGAATGTCACACAAGAATTAGGGTTAGGAGCTAATTCAAACGATTTGCCAACTAACAGTCAAAACCATGCAGCAAAGATCACGCAGAGTGGCGCAGTCTTCACACAGTCTTCACGCAGAGGGCGTTCACTCCAGTAGCAAGCATATACTCAACGCAGATATAAACTCACAGATCGCAGCATAGATTCAAACTCACAGCTCGCAGCATATATACAAACTTACAGCTCGCAGCATATATTCAAACTCACAGCTCATTAGCACTCCACGGTTCTCACCACATAACAAGCAGCACACACAACAGAATGATGAATGGAACGATAAAAAGAGAGAGCGTGGTTACAAATTAGGGTTAGGCAGGTCTCCAAGAGAATAACGCATACAGTGCATGCGACTGGCAGACTGACGGAGCAGGCAGCCTGAAAGAGCAGACTGGCAGGAGAAACGAATTGACAAAGGGCAGAATGGAGGTCTGGCAATGGACTGGAATGTAGCCAGGAGTTATGACAGCGCTCTGATACCACTAATAGGTAATAACTCCCGATTCATATTATTCCCTTGCTAATGCATATATTTATACAATTCATATGACGGTTGTGTTTCATCTTCCGCCTAGCCTTTTCGGCTTCCTACATAACTATTCAGTTTTCTTTATTTATTTACAAAATATAATCTCGACGGATTATATTCCAACAAGGTATTTTTAATTTAAAAAAATTAAAAGTTGGTTGAGTGGGGAAGGTTCTAGTGAAATATGCTCAGTATGGCACATACCAAGAGCACGTTTTGCAAATTTGTGTATAATGGTTTGGATTCACATGGTTGCACATGAATATATATATAATATTTCAAAATTTCAGAAGTTTTTGTATTTTGGTGGAACGGTTTTTTGATCCGGTTTTTTCTCGGTTTTGGTCCGGTTCTGGTCTAGGTCTGGTTTTCAGGGTCGACCGGTTCGACCACCGGTTCGGTTTTTGTAACCTTGAGATAAACTAGCTCTGTAGAGATTTGATACCATTTAAACTTATCAATCATAGGCTAAGTCACCTGACACGGGGACACTGGACACGAAGGACACAGGGATTCGAGTGTCCAACACGGGCACGGTGACCCTCAGAATCAGGACACGTAGGACACGTTATATATATATATATATTTAAATATTATATATATTAAAAATATAGACATATAGATCCAAATTTTTACAAATATTCAATAGAAATCAAAATCAATGCACATTTAACATTAGTAATTACACATTTAAATCCTTCAAATCTTCTTCACCTGCACACCAAACACACTTTACAACCCTCTCCACACTTGCAAATGATAAAAAGAAAGTGAAATTTTTTATTTAAAGCAATTCTGGGCGTTTTTTTAGTGAAAAAAGTGTCCTGTTTTTCGGACACGCATTGACAGTCCTCGGACACGCGTGTTCGAGGACAGGACACGCTGCAAAGACGTGTCGGACACGTTTTGTCAGCGTGTCTGTGTCCGACACGCGGACACGGGACATGCAGGCCCTTTTGGACGAATCCGGTTTCATAGATCATAGGAGATCATCAGGCTGAATAATGCCTTACAGTGAAAAAATTATGAAGGATGATGAATTGTAGTGTAAAAAGTGATAAAATTGCAGTGTGAAAATAATCAGACAAGAAGCACAAATTTGATAGCATAAACTGGTAACAATAATCATTAATCTATGTAAAAACACAATATAGTATAAAGGAGGAAATTCGAATTACATTGGTGTGATCCAAATCCTTGACTGTGACTTGACTAGCATAGGAAAAATCACTACTGAAGACACATTAGTGCAACTCTGGACAACTGAAACAATTAATAATCAGTTAACTGACCCTTGGTAGGTGGGTGCCTTTGTCCTCAAACCATGCATGAGAGGCTTATTAGCTAACTGAAGGTGGTCATCGGAGCCTCACTCCACTCTGGTGAGGGTGAACTGAAGGTGGGATTCCCATTAGTTAGAGTGAGCTTTTAAAATCTAGGGATTGGTCTTTGGAGCTCCTAAACTCATGTATGAGGGTGCATCAAGTGGCGAGTGGGCTCGAGATAACATCTCAATGGCACTAATGTAGTGACAACATTATCCTAAGCTAGGAAAATTACAAAATGACTATGGTGGACAAGGGAGGATTATTCAATAATCCTAATATTCATTACTACACTCCTTGACATTTTGGGGTAGTCATCCAGGCTGCAACATCACATTCTAATCTTAATTGATTATCATAGTCTGGTACCACTTGTTCCCATCTCTTGGTTCAGTTTTGGCATGAACTTACGATAGAAGCATCTCCTACTATAATAACCTATACAAAAATGTGAATAACAAATAAAGAGAATTCACAACAATGTCATCCCATTCATAGGAACAAGTCTGGTACTCTGGAAATCTTGAATGTCCTTGAATTGCTATGAGTTCTCACACACAGAATCTTGGTTGAGGTAACCAAACCTGATTTCTATGGACATAATTCAGTCCCTGCAGAATAATAAAAGCAATCAAATTTACTGGGTATTTGCTCTTTAGCATCTTTGCAATTTACTTCTCAATTGAGCATGGAGCTATTGTGAAAAATGCTCAACCTCATCTGTAAACAATGCAGTCTTGACCCCTTCCTTTGTTAATCATCGGTTTTTTGGTAGCACCTCAATTCTAATGATCACAGCATCTAAACATGTATACGGTTGTCCTTCACTGGTTTGAGCTCTATATCTTATGATGACCCTGAAAAACGTGGTATTAAGCAACATTTTGATCACATGTGAGTTAATTACAATGCTAATAAGACAAAAGGACACCAAATGACAATCACTAAAAGACAAAAATCTTGGATATCATTCTGTCATGCTTATGGATTTTGAACTTGTATCTTGAAGTTTTCCTACTTTCTTGGGAATTTGAGAGGGGGTGAAGAAAATCCATTGATATTAATGTTTTATAGTGAAAATGCTTAGTCTTTGTGGTAAATTTTATCCTGTTGGACATGACAATTTGGGACAGATTCTTGAATATTAATTGATTAATAAGGTGTAATCATAGAAATTGTTTGTAATGGTTTTGTGCCTTCTTATATCTGAACACCATTTGAGAAATTGTTATTCATTTTGAAATTGCTTGTGCAGATAGCTGAAGACTATTCTCATTGTCTTTTCTTGCTCAGGTTACCTGGCTATTGCCCTAGTAAGTTAGCACATTATAAATTTCGATACAGATGTGTCTAATGTTAGTTGAAAAGTGAATGTGCTTTTGTAGAAGTCAATATACTTGTTGCTTTCGTTTCATAAACCTGTTTCAACAACTTGTTTATCTTCTACTTTGTGCGTGTGGACTTCTCCATTTAACCTTTGAAAACATTCCTAGATTCTTAATTCTTATTGCCTCTTATCTGCAGTGCCAGCTTTTCGTGATGTCATTGATGTGCCCCTTGTTGTTCGGAAAGCACGAAAAAGTCGAGAAGAGGTCTATTTAATTTGATCATTTTGTTTTTGTTTCTTCTTTGTCTGGTCTGCTTACCTTTTCAAGTCAAAATGTGCATTAAAATTGTGTGTGGTCCTTTACAGGTGCGTAAAGAACTTGGGATTGGTGCTGATGTCAAGCTAGTTGTCTTCAATTTTGGTGGTCAGGTGAGTTTTTTATTTTTTTATTTTCTTGACATCTGTTGATATGGCTGTTTTATGTCATGATAAGATAATTTTATTAATGTCCAACGAATGACCACCTAAGTAGGTCAAAGGGACTGTTGGGTAAAACATGGTGTCAATAAAAAGTGGGAGCACTAAAATGACTCCTATGAAAAGCAAGATGTAGAAGGTAAGGTATGAATTTAATCTAAATCCTGAAAAGCCAACTACGAAGATGGAGAGTTGATTTGAAAGAGATGTACAAAGAGAATGGATGTAGGATTTGTGATACAAATTGTACAAGATATCTTGGTTATCTAGAATACACCACTCCTAACATTTGACGCTGAATGGTAGAATCTCAAAATAGAAGTTTGTATGAAGGATGAGCTGGAAGAGGAGATGGATTGTATAATGAGTTGTTGCTTTGAGGAGGGGGCACATTGTTGTGGTTTGGATGATATCAATTAATTGCTGGCAAATGTCGTTGGGGTCTCGCGGAATTGAAGGTGGTTCTTTAGTTTTGCATATATTTGGAGTTGGAAACTGTTAAAAAGCTTTTGCAGGAGGCACGTTTCTCAAGGCTGTCCCACACAATCTGTATAGTATCGTACAAGCACAGATTTCGAGGCAAGAAGTACAACATTTAATGTTGTCTGTACAAGCATCATTTTTGAGGTAGCAGGCACAGTTTTCGAGGCAGAAACTACAACATTTAATGCTATCTGTACATGCACAAATTTCGAGGCCATACAATAGTTTGTATAGCCACATGTGTGGGCCGTACAAAGAAATCGAGACAATTTGTACAGGGTTTTTTGGCACACATTTCGAGATGAAATGCAAAGATAAGCGCTGTTGATTTTATTTTGTAAATTTGCCTGAAATAAATATAATCAAGAACAGGTTTTTCCTTCGGGTGTTTTTTTGGGTCAACTTGACCAAAAATCTGAGTGTTTAAACTTTAAATTTCATGTGTGTGGCTTAAATTAATTTTCTGAGCAAGAATTTAGAGCTGCCATAAATTTTCAGAATTCAAAAGAAGAAAGAAATCTCATGTGTTTGAAGTTTTCAGTCATAAATTATTAAATTTTTATGCACATGCTAACATTGCGGTTTGGGCATTAAACAATGAAGAACTGAAACGGAAACCGGGTTGGGGTTCTTGAAAATTTTCACAAATGAAACTCAATCAAGAAAGCAAGGAGGAGTAAATTTTAAACGAGAAGTGAGAAGAAAACTAACACAAAGTACTGAAAGAAAAGATGGGTTTTTAATTGAGCCCACCACGCATCTCTTTCCCTTTTCGGGTAACTCGGGAAGTCGTGGGGTTAGTATTTGCGTTACTCGTGATCAAATATAGATATAAAATGAATGCACAGATTAAAATATACTATTCTGCAAAAGAAACTAAACTAATACAAGCAAAACATGAAAAATGGCATCGACACGGATCCCCCCTGGGGGGATGGGGACTGGGCTCTGAAGAGCTTGTTATCAACTATTTTGTACCATAGTTGAACCTCCTGTTGAGCCGCCATCTGATGAGCATGGTCAATGTTCATATCCAGTGTATTAGAGGTTCAAATGTTTTGCGTAGCCAATTTTGGCTAGTCATTTTTACTTTTATGTTGAAATGACCATGTTCCATGGGGTTTTTGTAATAAAGTGTGCTAGTTTGAGTGGCTCGGCCCCATAAGACGTAGATTTCAACTAAGGTATTCCAGGGAGTTTTTTCCCTTGTCGATTATGCTTTGCCTATAGTCGAGTATAATCGATGAGTTTTTCTCTCGCTTCCTCCAAAGCTAGAATGCTCGATTTTGAAATTTGGGCCTTGGGGTGTTATTAGAGTTCAACTAGTAAATATGAACCTACTAGACATTTTTGGTATGTTCTATGGTCATTTCTTAAGCCTCGGGATGCTTTAAAAATTTGTCAAAAGAAATTTTTACCAACGACGTTGAGTTTTTTTATTTTTTGACTAGAGAGAATTAATTAAAATTTTCAATTAATTAAACCCTTTTGACCGTGGTTTAATTGAAAATTTTCATATTGTAATGATTAAGTGGTCCGTGGGGTGTTTTTGGAAAATAAAGACTTGTTTTCTAAGCCAAAACACTCATTTAACCCCTAGACACACTTATCCTAAGTTTCGGACAATTATTTGGCCTTGTAATTAATATTTTCTCAAAAAACCCAAAAAATGAGAAATATTAATTAAAATAATAAAAAATATTAAATTGGAGAAAATCAAAATATTTCCAAAAAAGACCAAATTGAATAAAATAAAGGACTAATTAGCTCGGCAAAATGCATCTGGGATGATTCCAATCATGTCTCGACTGATTTGAGTCGGTATTAGAGTGCTACAGTGAACTTCACCTTGGGATTTGTGCCCTCTCCATGCATGGGTGTTTTTTTTTTTGGCACATTTTTATTGGATTGGTGATAAAACCGAAGAGGGAAGAGGCCACCTCACCCCTCCTCATCACTCCAACTCTTAGTTACAACTCAGTTGTAGCTTAGTTCAACTCTAGTTCATTAGTGTCGAGCTCAGTCAGTCAGGAGTTTCACTCTGGTGTTACTCTTAGTCTGGATTTAGGGTTTTAAGCCCTATCTTTATTTTCTTTTTGTATAAATCAGAGTCTCTTCTTCCCATTTTCATATGGAGAAATTGCAAGAGAACTCTGCCAAGATTGTAACCGAGATTTGATAACGGAATAAAGTGACTTTGGAGGTCTATGTGTGGGTTATTTGCATAAGGTTTTCACCTTGCGAGGTGATATTGTTTCTCAACCTCCTCTTTATTTTAATTAATGTTTGATCAATGTTAGCTCATGAAGGCTATAAATCTAGCACTGTAAGATAGTCATTCAAAGTTTTAATTTCATTATCTATGCAATTTTCATTATATATTTGAAGTGGGTAGGAAGTACCAGTGCCTTTCATTAACTATTTTGATTATTACATCTTAGCATTTGATCATTTTATTTGTATTGAGTTGTGTTGGTTTCAGGAATCGCTAGGAAAGTAGGGGTTGAAGTTCAACGGGTTTCTCATCAAGGGTTTTTTTTTAACTTCATACTTTCACCATGCAGGTTCTTCACAGCACTTAATCCGGCATAAAAAAAATACGACTAAAAAGGGGCCCTTCCTTACCTTTATTAATCAAACTTTAAAAGACCTTTTCCTTTGGTTGTAAGATCTCCACATCCTTTTTTTCTTTCTTTGTCCTCTTGTCCATCTCTTCTTTACTCTTTTTGGTTTGCTTCTTTTGCCTTCACTTTTTTGTCTTTTTACTTCTTTGTTTTATTGGTTTTTACCCTATTTTTTCTTGCTTATTTGCTCTCTTTTTCTCCACTCTTCGCTGCTCTCTTTCACTTTTTATTTGCAGCCATACTTGCCTTTGTTTGGCTGCCCTATTTGCTAAAATTTTGCAGCCAACTTTCCTCTTAGTTGGCTTCCCTCTTTCACACTTATTTTCAGCCCCTTTGGGCACTTTTCAAGCTCTCTTAGCCTTTTTTCAAGCCTCTTTTACTCTCTGATTTGCAGCCATCTTTCTTCCTACTTGGCTGCCTTGTTTTTGCTTTTTGTTGCAACCATCTAACCTTTTTGTTGGCTGCCCTGTTTTTCTATCTTTTCAACTTTCCATTTTGCTATTTTCTTTGCATGTTTTTCCCTAGTTTTGCTTCAAAAAACATAAAATTTTTGCATTAAAAAAAGTTATTTTTGCAATTTAAATTAGTTTCTTTTGTCTAACAATAATGGGTGCTTGAGTACTTGTTGGTTTTGTGTAGACATCGAAGAGGAAAAATGAACCAAGAATGACTTAAGCATTGAAAAAATTGTAAAACCAAGAAAAGCTTGCATCCTTGTAAAAACCATTTAGGCTTATTTCCTTAGTTTTTATTTCTTGCTTTCTTTTCAAGGATTAAAATCCCTTTGATTGTAATCATTAATAAAGAGGACTTGTGTGGTTAAGCCTCCCACACTTTTTTCTACTTTCCCTATTTGGGGGAAGGGTGTCTTGTTTTATCATTGCTTAGTTTAGATCTTTTTTAGACTTAGTTTTATTTCCTACTAATTGCTAGATTCAATTTCATTACATGCATGCCATTTACTTCATCATGTTTCTTGCTCTTTGATTAATTATCTTAAAAAGAACCTAAAAACTCTTAAACTTGCCATAAGACAAGTCAAGAGCACTCTCTATCGGAGAGCACTTGCATTGCATTCGCATTATAGATTAGATAAGACTCTTGAATCTCACCATAAGGTGGATCAAGAGCACTCTTTGTCGGAGAGCTTGGTTTGTTAATAAAATTTGCAACTCATCATCCCCTAAAATTGGAATTTACCATTTTACAATGTGTATGCTCTACCCATTCGGGGTACCCAGAAGCAGTGTAGCTACTTAATTCACAGATTTAATTCCAATTTCACACTTAATAAAATTTACCATCCCGCACAGAATTACTCGCGTTAGGGCTGAGAACAGCTGCGATTTGGGTTTGAGCTGCGTTGAGCAGTGATGGCGGCGCTTGGGGGTGGGGATGCCGCCCCCCCCCCCCCCCCCCCCCCCCCTCCTAGATCGGATGAGGATGCATTCCGGAGGCTCCTTAGCAGAGGCAAGAAGCCCTCTACCCCGAAGATCCCAAAATTTATCAAGAAGTTGGAGGAAATTCCTGATATCGCTCTTCTTGAAGAAAAACCAATGAAGATAGCTCTGGCACTGGCTAAGCGAGGTCTAGTGGGCCAGTTTATGGGTTTATGGCCCTCCACCAAGACGACTGATGACTGGATACAGAGGAATTGGAAGCCCAATCTGAAACACAGAGTAACCTGCTACCCTGTTGGAAGAGGGTTTTTGTGTTTGACCGTGATCTAATCTTTAGAAATGGCCCCTACTTCATGGGAACGCAGGGTCTATATCTGAACAAATGGACACCAGATTTTGAGCCCTCAGTTGACCTACCCAAAGAAGTGTCGGTATGGGTTAGGCTTCCCAACCTTTCGGTGCATTGCTGGGATATTGAATCTCTGCAGAGAATAGGGAACGGAATCGACCGCTTCATAGACAAAGCTGATAACAAGGGACAATATACCTGTGCCAGAATCTGTGTTGAAGTTGATCTTGAAGCCGGCCTTCTTGAGGCAGTAAAATTAACCGTTGGATCCTGGACCCACTATCAGAAATTGGACTACGAGCACTTGCCCTTCAAGTGCAGGCACTGCCAGGAGCATGGCCACTTCCAAAGACACTGTCCCAAACTGGCCGCTGGGAAAGAAGATGCCGAAGGATGGCAGAAAGTAAAGAAAAGTAGAACCGCTAACAATGCCAAAAGCAAGGAGAAAACGGCCCAGGAACCCCCAACGGTTGGCAGCTCAAAATCTAGTCACCAGGAACCTCCCAATGAAGCTCAAACCCCCATACTCGCTCCAGAAGTTGAAGAAACACGGGCGTCACAAGGCCCAACCGTCCCAATCCCAAATCCTGTTGTTCCTAGTCAGTCAAAGGAACATATCAGTCTGGGCTCGGAAACAGGAGCTGAATCCTCTGAGGAAGGAGATATTGAAGCAAGCAGTCCGTCAAGATCACCAGACCAACCAAAGCGCGGACGGGAGACTGAGAAGAAAAGAAGAGAAGAGCAGTCCTACAAGGATGTGGTTCAAGGCTCTCAGCATACCATACCAGAAATGATGAATACTAGATCAGGGACGAAGCTAGGAAGACTCCGAAAGGGGGCCATCCCTCTCACTCAGGCAAATAATGCAATTCGTCTCCTGGAACTGCAGAGGACTAGGCAGCACACTAAAGGAAGAAGCAATAAGGGATCTAGTAAGAGCAACAAGGCCTGAAGTCCTCCTAATCCAGGAGACGAAAATGGAGGAGGATGCTCTCCTTCGAGCAAGCAACTCGTTCTGGAAGAAAGGCCCGGGTAGGGCTGTGAGCGCAAGAGGAGCCTTGGGAGGTTTAGCTACGTTCTGGGACTCTGCAAAGCTCGATCTAATCGAAGAAGAAGGCACCACTCATTGGTTATTTACCAAGCTGATCCACAAAGACTCCGGTCATTTTGTAAGTCTCTTCAACATGTATGTTCTTGTCTCCCTTGCTGAGAAAAAAGAGTGTTGGGATTCCGTTAATTTATTTCTCAATCAACACAATACTGAAAACTTAGTAGTGGCTGAAGATTTAAATGTAACCCTTGCTCTGACGGAAAAAAAAGGGGGATCCCTAGTTCGGGATCCGGCAAGAGAGTGGGTGGAAGACTTGATGATGGATTAGGAGCTTGAAGATATCCCTCCTGACAGGGGAAAGTTCACCTGGTCTAATAAAAGAATTGGACCGGGCCACATAGCTGCCCGTCTTGATCGCTTTCTTATTCAGTCCTCCTTTTTAACCCTTGCTCTTATGGTGACCTCCAAGATTCTCCCGCATTACACCTCTGATCATAAACCCATTTCGCTCTCCCTGTCAAGTGGGGAAAAGCTTGGTCCTATCCCCTTCCGGTTCTGCCCAAATTGGGTCAATCAGGAAGGTTTCCTTGATCTTGTGACCTATTCCTGGAAGCAACCTGTGTATGGCTCCCCCTTCTATGTCTCGGAAGGAAAGCTCAGAAGACTCAAAGCTGACCTGAAAGCTTGGGCTAAAGGTCTAAGCTCTCCCACGGCTGAAAGGATAAGAATTCAGAAGGCTTTAGAAAGACACCAAATGGCCTTAGAAGAAGCTCCAGTCACTCCTGATCTGATTAACCGGGAAGCTGAGCTACAAAGGATGTACCATAAAGCTTGCAGAGAAGAGGAAATTTATTGGAGAGTCAAATCCAGAACGCTTTGGCTTCAAGCTGGAGACAAAAACACCTCATTCTTTCACAAGCAAGCCCAAGCTAGGAAAAACTACAATTCCATTAGTGAAATTCAGATGCATGATCAAGTCATAAAGGACTTCAGTGGCATCAAGGAGGCAGCCCATTCCTTTTTCAAAAATCTCTATTCAGCCCCGGACCTGGACCCTGTGGACCCGAATAGTTACCCTCTTTCAGAGATCCCAAGCATGGTCAATGATGATGACAACATGATGCTGAACAGCCCTGTCAGCATACGGGAAATCAAGAAAGCCCTCTTCAAAATGGACCCAGACAAAGCTCCAGGGCCAGATGGATTCACAGCCCGGTTCTACATTGCTTGCTGGGATATCATAAAAAAGGACCTGTACAGAATGGTCAAGAAGGCTCAAAACTGTACCAAGCTGGGTGGCAGCACTAATTCCTCTTTCTTGGCCCTCATTCCAAAAGAAAAAGGTGGCAAGAACTTCAGCAGATTCAGACCTATCTCCCTCTGTAATACGGGATATAAAGTCATCACTAAAATTATGGCCAACAGACTCAAAAGAATTCTGCCTAAATTGATCCCAGAAAATCAAGGTTGGTTTGTGAGAGGAAGACAGATCTTGGATAACATTATCTTAGTCCAAGAAGCCATTCATACTAGCTACAGGAAAAAGGAGAAGGGTATGGTGGTTAAGCTGGATTTGGCCAGTGCCTTTGACAGAGTCAAGCATGATTTTCTGTTTGCAGCCATGAGGAACTTTGGGTTCAGTCAAAAATTTATAGAGTGGGTCAAAGCCTGCATATCAGCCCCCTGGATTGCCTCGTTGGTCAATGGTCGACCCACCAATTTCTTCAAGGCTTCAAGAGGTTTAAGGCAAGGCTGCCCTCTCTCCCCTGTTCTCTTTGTCATTCAAGCCTCCGTTCTTAGCTTCCAGCTGAACAGAAGGCTTCAAAACAGATCTCTCTCAGGCATCAGAATCGTCCCAAAGGTCAAGGAGGTAAACCACGCACAGTTCGCTGATGATACTCTTTTACTGGGAGCTGCCAATCTTAATACTGCCAGGAACTTCAAAACTGAACTGGACCTCTACAGAAGCAGCTCTGGAAGTGAAATAAACTACCACAAAAGTAAGATTTTTGGCTGGAACTGTTCTCCTCTAGATATGATGGAGATTTCTAGGATTCTTGGAATGGAAGGTAACTCAACATGGGACACCTTTAGCTACCTGGTCATTCCAATTTTCAAAGCTACCCCCAAAGTTGCCCATTGGCTACCTCTGGACAAATTAAAAAACAAAATCCATGCTTGGGGAGCAAACTGGCTCAACAAAGCAGGTAAGGTTGTTTTGATGAACTCTGTCCTCACCAGTTTGCCAATTTATCAATGTTCTGTTTTGTTAGCTCCCAAAACGATAACCAACAAAATCAATGAGTTGCTCCGTCGTTTTCTTTGGGAAGGAGGTCGTAATTGTGAGAAGAAGATCCATCTTGTGAGCTGGGATAAGGTAACGAAGCCTAAGATGGAGGGGGTCTTCAAATTAGAAACGTGGCCATCCAAAATCTTGCCATGGGTGGCAAAATTCTATGGAATATGATTACTGGAAAAAGAACCTGGAGCAAACAAATTCTCAAGAAGAAATACTTCAAAGGTGACAGGGAGAGATGCCTGGAAAAACCAACAAAAACGCAGAAAGGCTCCCCAATCTTCACGCTGTGCAAAAGAGCCATCCCTCACTTCATCCCAAAGCTCACGTGGATCCTCGGCAATGGTGCAAAAATTAAAATTTGGGAGGACTCTATGTTGAAAAATCTGAGTTTAACTGCTTGCTGGTTTAATGAACAATTTTGTGTGTTTCACTTCAGCCGGTTTTGCATAGGCTTGAAGCTACTTATAAAAAATTTTCTGAACAATTTAAACACGCAGAAAAACACTAACAGGCTGAAAACAAATGCATGCACACCATAAATTTGACTCAGATATTTTTGGCTAATTAGCCCTGGAAAAACCCCCACGGGGAAAACCAGTCAGAGAGGAGAGATTTTAATTAATTCTTCAGCAAGGTACAGGACAGAAAAAATAATGGTGAAAATACAACTTATCTCCACCAGCAGCCTTTTTCTCAAAGTCTGAAAAATGCTCAGCAATCCCAGCCATACATTTTTCTCTGATTTTTCTTCAGCAAATTAAATGCACTGGTACAGCTTTGACAGGCCGTACACCTCATCGATTTTCGTGCCAATACTCAGCAGACCGTACAGCAGACCCAGCCGTACAGTTTCCTCGATTTCTGTGCAATTTAATGTGCAGTCCGTACAGCAAAAACCCTCAGCCGTACACCTCGAAATCTGTGCAGAATTAAATGTGCCGTACAGCAGTCCTTTCACCTTGAAATTCGTGCAGCATTTAATGCACCGTACAGCAGGCCGTACACCTCGAAATCTGTGCAGCAAACAGGCCGTACTTTCTCGGTTTCTGTGCAGAAAATGAAGCAGCCGTACAGCAGCAATAAATGCAGGCCGTACTCCTTGGGAACTGTGCACTCCTAATAAATGTGGTCTCGACCACCTGGAGTAAACTGGAAAAACTTCAGCAAACCCTTTTCTAGAAAATCGTGCCCTTCATGAGCAAACTCGACCCCTCTCTCCAGCTCTATCTTCTTCACCTGAAAAATGAACAAGTGAGTGTCTTTTGCCTCCCTCATGTCTTTTTGTTTGCCCTAAGTGAGTTTCTTAATCCAACGGTGGAGAAAGAATCAAATCAATGGCCAAGATGAAATGAGAGTGAAAATCCCTTTTATTTATTTCTCATAAATAAAATCACTCACCCACTTAAATTGATCAAAAAGTGACTTTACTGTTATAAAGTCTCATTAAGTGACTTTTAATGTGAGGGTCACCTTTTTCCCTCTTAAAGTGACTTTAGGCAAAAATTAAAGTCACCTAGGGAACATCTGCCTAGGTACAAAAATCAACACTCTATACTGGGGGATCAGCCTCTTAATGAGTTAAACGACCTGGAGAACATCAAAACATGGCTTCTAGCAAACAATCGAACCACTCTGTGGGACATCTCCATCTGGAATAATGATGACCACGGATCCTGGGCAAACTGGAACCTTGGAGACTATCCGGAAGAGCTAAAGGACGAAGCTTCAGCGCTGTTGGTTCTTCTTCAAAGGAAATCGCCCCATTCTGCCAGATCCAAAGACAAACGGGGCTGGGGGTCAGGAACTGGGATTTATTCTGCAGCTGCTGGTGACGCTGCCATCTTTGAAACGCCTTGGGTACCTCCTAACCCAACACCGTGGAAAACTCTTTGGAATTTCCCCTCCATTCCCAAAATTGACATCTTTATATGGACTCTTCTCCACAACATCATTATGGCTAGCGATAATCTCAAAAGGAAAGGCTGGGAAGGGCCTTCACGCTGCTCCTTGTGCAATCATGCTGAAGAAACGGCTGAGCATCTCTTTATCAGCTGCGAGTTCACTAAAGAGGTATGGAGGATTATGATAGGTTCTGCTGCTGAAAGACTGCCAAACTCAGTAATGGAGTTCATAAGCAACTGGAATTCTCTCTCTCCTTTCGACCTGAGCAAGAAAAACCTCCTCAAGCTCGCGTGGATGTGGACTCCCAAATTCCTGTGCTGGAAAATCTGGTTGGAGAGGAACAACATAATTTTTAAAGAGGAAAGTAGACTTCCTCCTCAAGTCGCTGTTATAGCCCGGATTATGATGGCAGAAGTGCTAAGTACTAAGCCTTCCGTCAAAAACTCAACCAATCTCACTCCTGATGAAGAGCGCTGGCTTAAGGAGCTCAACCTGAACCAGCAAACCATCGAAGCTTTAAATCCCCCTCAGAAGTTAAACTAGGAAATCAGGTTGGATGAACAGGAATTTATCAAGTGGAGGTCAGCCCTTGACGAATGGTGCCTCTTCTTTGACGGGGCCTCAAAAGGGAATCCTGGTCAAGCTGGAGGAGGCGGCATTATCATTGATCCCTCTAGCAAGCTGCATTTGTCCAATGCATGGGGACTTGGACATGCCTCCAACAATCAAGCTGAGTTTCTGGCGCTGTGGCAAGGTCTAAACCAAGCAAGGAAGCTGAACATCCAGAAGATTACTATATTTGGCGACTCCAGGCTAATTGTTAAGGCGTTACATACTAAGAAAGGGCCAATGGATATCAACCTTGGTCAAATGTACAGGAAAGTCCTTCTCCTTCTGACGCACTTCAGCACTCACAAGGCTTACCATGTGTTAAGGAATCTCAACAACCTAGCGGATGCCGAGGCCAACCGGGGCACCTCCTTGAGCAAGAGCCAGCTAATTGTCAATGCAGAAAACTCAAATCATCCGATTCCCTAACACTATGGCTCCTCTAGCCTGCAACATTTCAGCTAATGCAGAATCCAGGAAGATTTGGCCTAGCCCTGTTTCAGCTATGTATGTTTTGGAGATGAAGCTCAAGATAGTTATTCTGAATAAGCATTGTAAGCGCCCTGGCAACCTCTTTGCCAGTCTTCAATTAAAATTTTAACCGTTTTTGTAAAAAAAAATAAAAAAAATTTACCATCCCGCATTGAGCACAATATTCTAAGTGGGAAAATCTTTACTGTGGGCGTTGGGTAGCTTTCTTGGTTTTGCTGTGGTTGGAAAGTTATTGAACGCCTAGCTGCAAACTGGAGGGTCCAACATGTCTTCGAACGAGGCCACTTATAATATTTTCGGTAATTCTCTTCGCCTAATTAACAAGATCATTCATAAAACGTACACTAAAATTTGACCAAGTACATTTGCAAAATGATCTCACAAACATTAAAGACTTACATTTTCAGCATCCTGACTCCATTTTAGGCACTGATCTGTTTATTCATGCGTGGATGCTTTAATTATTCTTATCATGTTTTGCAAATAGCAACGTGGATTTCATTATTGATTTTTGTGTACATAAAAAATCCAGTGTTCCACGGGGACGCGCCTCCCAGGGTCGGGGGCTCGCCCCCTACGCTTCCCACGTCCTGGGGGCTAGGGGGCTCCATGGGAAACGTTTCCCAGCGCCCCCCTTTCTGCGAAACTTGGGGAAACGCAGGTCTAGGAGTTTCCCAGATTGGGGGGCTCCCACACGCCCCCTCCTGAAAATGGGGGGCTTCGACAGGCCCCAATTGCCCTCGATTTTTAAAATTTTTTACTTAAAAAAGAAATGGTTCATCTTAAATTTTAGACTTTTACACTAAATGGTCATTTTAAAACGAAATAGAAACAAATAAAAAGAAACAAACATCGATATGATATGCTTGGCTAGAATGATTACATTAAATTACACTAAACTCTTCGGGAACATAAGCATGCTAGTATGCAAATGGTGATGGGATGAGGAATTGATATGTTTATATGTTGGGGTTCATATTTTTATTATTTTTCTTTTTTTTATAATTTTAGAGTCCAACCCCCCTATGTTAGGGACCCCGACGCCTCCCCGCCCCCCCGTCCCCGAAAATACCCCAAAATTTTGGGGTGTCTCTACACGTCCCCAATGTGCGTTTCCCCGCTCCCACGCCCCCGCGTCCTGGAAACTTGGTGGAACACTGAAAAAATCCTAAACAACACTATTTCTCACCATTCATCTAAGAACACTTTAAAACAAAAATCCTAGACAACCATTTTAGGGACTACCCCCCTTGGCTTCGTTAGGAGTTAGCCTAAATGAAGGAGTTGGGATTAGGTGACAGCACTTGGCTCTTTGCTTTCCCCCAAGGCCACACCTTTCCCATTTAGGGAGACAACAGTCCAAAAGATTTCTGCTGACGGTGTGCATTCGGTGGATAACAAAGATTTTATTATGCTTAGTTACAATGCTTGTTAGAAAATCCCACTTGGTTCTTATAGAAGTTGAACCCAAGGGATTGCAAAACTCTCGAAAAGTGGTAGCGGAAGAAGGGGACACTCTTGGGGAGCTCCGGATGGTTCGAATGTTAGTTTTTGGCAGCACTCCCTCCTCTTTTTGGACGGACCTGCTAAAAACCAGCAATCTTTTATCAGTAGAAAGTGCCCAAAAACACTTTGCAACGCGAGAATAAGATGAACATAGAACAATAATATTATTATTAAGTAAAAAATCTGGATGATACATTTACAATAAGCTCTTGGTTTTTATACACCTTTTGTTGTGACTGTTCGTAAAATCACACTGTTTCATTAAGTATTTGGTTATATATATGTGTAAGGGTATTTTTACATTATTACCTATTTATATTTTCATATATATTTTCTTAATTATTATATGCATTTATTTTATGTATACAACTTTGCCCTCTTCTTTTAAGATGCTTTGTCGTCAAAGCATATCAATGATGGATGTGTAATGTCCTTGTTCGATTAGGCAACAAAACACCTGCTAACCGACTTAATGCCCATAAGTTAGCGGGTACTGCATAAGAGGGGATTGACTGAGGACATTTGGTACTTAGAACAACTCGGGACACACTTTCAGTACTAAAGTCAATAGTAGGCTAAAAGAAGCCTTTTCCCTTTAGGCTTAAAAAGTCAACATCAAATTAGAATCGCATGCATGCAAAAGTAAAAGCATAAACCCTAAAAGTGACATGCGAACCCTAAAAGTGCATAAGAATCTATTTAAGAAGGATGAGGGAGCCTAAAGAGATACTTTGATTATTATTGATTTTGGAGCTCTTGAGTAGCAGCACAGCGTGCAGCCACAGCAGTTGGGGTTGAAGACGACGTCTTCAGCTAACAAGGTTTCGGCAGTGAGATATTTGCCCTAGTCTCATCCAGGGTACAGGTTCACCATTTGCTCTTCATCTTATTCATCTAGTTGCATCTATCTAGTATCCATCAAAGATTGTTGTAGGGACACGTGTGCAGCCGTAAGGGGGTTTTTAGCTGGAAAACCCCAAATCATTCGTTGGGTCCTCAGATCTCAGTTTATCTTTAGAATACCGGCGCCATTCTCATCACCAGTATCATCCTCCAGCACCAGGTGATTATCAGATCTTGTCTTGCTCATCCGGAGCAGTTCTCAGCAATTTGGGGATCAGGGGGGCGTGAACAGCTAAACCTCCAGATCAATTCACTAGCCTGCTTAGAGGTTTTAGAACTTCCGCATGTGTCAGGCATCCTCTCCGGCACCAGAAGGCTACCACTCCTGCAAATTCTTAGCCTCAACAGACATCTCCTTCACTGAAAACGTCACCCTTAGCTGATTTTGGGTTCATGCTGTTGGGGTATCACCGGAGGCAGAAGGCACCAGTTCATCACTAGATTGTCTCTTGATGCATGCATATTCTCTCAAGTGCATTTTAGTCGACTTATCAGTGGTAAGTGTTACATTCTATTCTACAAACCCTAACCCTAAATTTAGCTATAATATAGGGCAGTTTTGTATGGCAGTTTGCATGCTCGACTATTTCAGTAATTTTGCATAGAATTAGAAAATATCAGTATTTGGGATATTACAGGATGTTGTTGAATGAACTTCTTGGTTTCCCAAGAAGCATCTTCTTTTGGACAAATCTTCCACATAATGAGGTATTCTTTGATTATGCGGGAACGTAGTCTTCTTTCTCTGATGTTGAGGATGACTTCTTGTTCTTTCTTTGATGGTTTTGAATTTTTGACTTTTGTGCATTTTCTGAATTTAGCATTTAAATGCCATTCTGGTACTTTGTTAGTCAAATGATGCCTTTCGTGGTGTTTTAGTTGTCCGAAACATAGTGAAAGTGGCATTTAGGGTAAAGATGCTGCTTTGAGCTTGAAAATGAGCCCAACTACGCCAAAAACGGACTCCAGATCACACTTTTTTTACATTTTGAATTTTTCCATTTAAACCATTAAAAAATGGCTTAAAAAACGGAAAAAAATATTTTTTCTCGGAATCAGACGAAACTCTAGGGGGACCTAGTACACGTCCATACGATTCAAAAACAATGCCTAACACGCTTACATACATTGACACATGAACTTTAAAAACCTCTTAAGGCCTAACCACCAAGACGAAAATTCTAGCTTTGGAGGAGCAGTGAAAAACACGAAAATTATACATCGCTTATTCAACATCGTATAATTGACAAGGGAAAAAACAACTTGGAATAATTGGATTGATAGCCCAGTCTTAGGGAGCCAAATCCTTTACAAAAAGTTTGCCGTGTTAGAGCATTTATTACAACGTTCCCAAGGGGTATGAACATGCATTTTATTAAAAAGGAGGCCCATAAAAGGCCCTGATGAACTGCAGAACCTTTTGATCATTGATAACGAACAACTTGCTTGTTCATGACTTAGACTGCTCACTGGAAATCAACTGAGTGCAAAATTAGTGGATAACATAGTATTGTTTGATCAATACGTTTTCAGTATATCTTTATTTGATTCAAAGTAATACAGATATTAACCCCACGACTTACTGAGTTATTTGAAAGGGGAAAGAGATGCGTGGTAGGACTAATTAGAAAACTTTCGTTTATTTTTTATTGTGTTCTTTACTTTTCGTACAATTTACACCTCTTGATCTCCCGATTAGGGCTTTTTAGCCTGAAAAAGATTTTTGGGGACTTAATAAACAAGCAAACACATTGCACTTAAAATCCTTAAAATTTACCAAGGCTCCGTTGTCTATGCTTTGCATCGCTCCGGTTCGACCGAACAGTTGAATGCATCAAAAGCAACTTGGGTGACTAGTTTAATTAGTTTTACATTTAAATTAACCTCCCAAGGAAAAAATCCAACGCCTCGATTTGATCCGTTGCGGGGAAAGTTCACAGAGGAAGTAGGAACAACTGAGTAGTGACCTCGGAATACTGTTAGGCTAAACTCTTGTTGGTGTAGTGTTGAACACATCCCAGAGACTCCGATCCAGTCCACATATTCTTTGCGTGAATCGGCATCGGATAAGTGTTTTAGACATACTCCTCGTACCTTCGGGTATATTTGGAGTTCCCTTCCCCCTAATATAATTCACTCATCTTCCACAATAATCTAAAACTGACCAAGAGCATTTGCAACACATTTCTGAACACTACAAAAACACTTTATTATTTCCGACTCAATTTTTTGGCACTGGAATTTTTATCATACAATCATTTGTATATCATGTGTTAAGTTAATCTATATGCTGTTGTGGTTACAATTGTTATTACAAACATCTTGTTTTAGTATTTTCATCAAACTCCTAAATATCTCACTCGATCATCAATCATCACAGTAAGCCTTAACAACCTTAGAAACTAATAGGGTCTACCCCCCTTGGGTTCAATTATGAGTTGGCCTAAACGGAGGAGTCTAGAACAAGGTGACAGCTTTGACTCGAGACTTGCCCCCAAGGACACACCGAGTGGCTTGAAGAATTTTTCCATGTCCCCCTTAGGTGTGTGAAAGGCGCAACACACCTCACTGCACAAAATAGTAACTGCCCAAACTTCTGTGTATTCCTGAAAGGTAGGAAACACTGGAAATGAAATCCTCTACCCAAATGGTGCAGACACTCTCTGCCATACATGGAAACTACCCAGAATGGTACCTGTTAAAAATAGTAACGTCCTCCTTAAAATAGAGGGTACCAAAATCTAAAGTTCTGCCAACCAGGAAGCAGGCAAGAATGATTCCTGTGAAAAATAGAAACCAACTATAAATAGCATCATATAAAAATAGACAGTACTGAAGATAGGACCTGGATATGAACAATGGTGAAACTTGTTAAAAATAGTAATGCCTATAAATAGTCATGCCTACATGTAGACATGGCTAAAAAGAGACATGCTCCGAAAATAGCAATGCAAACATCAAAAGTGCTTGGAACCACACATGTTGGAACACTGAATGCACGTATTTGTGAAATCCTTTGTCTACCCTGCATCTCGAGCAATTGCCTGCATGTATCTTGAACTATATGGATAATGTGTGCAATGTGCATGTAACTGAAAATGTTCAGTACTGCCCTGCACGATATTGCCAATATGAATGGATTGTTGGTGTTGAGGTTAACACCAAGATTGCATACAATCCTGGGTGCTAGCATCGTCCTCTATAGGTTTATGATTGCTTGCACGTAGTTCAGTGGGAAAATCTAATTATCTTGTAATTAACCAGGTTCTTAAGCACTTGAATTGATCACTATTTAGTATTTTCAATTTTGTGATCCCCTGAAAGAGTTTTTTGCAACCTCTTATTATATGGTTTTTCTTCCACTTTTGAGAAACACATCGTACAGATACTAAGTTAGATTACCTGTCAGCAAGCAAAAGATTGTGTTATCATCTTTTGAAGTTAGTCATTTTTTACCTTCAATTTTTGTTAGTAACAATTCAGAAATCTCTTTTTTCCATAAAGCTGACTGATACAGTTTGTTGATTCTAATTTACAGCAAGCCAGCTGGACTCTGAAGGAGGAATCTTTGCCACCTGGTTGGATATGCTTGGTATTTATTATAGAACATGCAAACTTCCTAATGTTTTGTAATCCTGTAGGTTTTTGTTTTCATTCTGTTATAACTTCTGACATAATGTTAAAAAAAAGTGGCATCTGGTTTAACAAATACTCTCTTCTGGGATTTTCCATTGAGGAAGGTATGTGCCGCAACTCCAAAGCAAGAGCTCCCATGCAACTTTAAAAGGCTTCCAACAGATGTCTACACACCTGATCTAATTGCAGCATGTGATTGCATGCTAGGTATGTTGTTATATTCTGAAGGAGTCATACATTAGTATATTCAATGTTTGTATATATGGTGAGTCTAAAGAGAGAGGTTGGCTACCTTGTCCCCAGGAAAAATCGGATATGGTACTGTCAGTGAGGCATTGGCATACAAGATACCTTTTGTCTTTGTTCGCCGGGATTATTTCAACGAAGAGCCTTTTCTGAGGAACATGCTTGAGGTAAAGCCAGAATTTACTTGTTATTTCCATGCATTATCTGACAATGTCCTTGCTATCACATTTTTCTGAAAACGGGAGTCTCTTCATTTTACTCTATGTCTGCCTTAATGCAACTATACATTGTCGGGCCATTATTGATATTTTTATTATCTTGGACAGTATTACCATGGTGGTGTTGAAATGATTCGACGTGATTTACTAAGAGGGCATTGGATTCCTTATCTTGAGCGTGCACTAAAACTGAATCCTTGCTATGATCTACCAATCAATGGTGGTGAGGTATGGCCTTTTTCAATGCTGGACATATGTCCTGGATCACTACTACAGCTATGCTCATGTTTTGTTGCATTATTTTATTAAGAGAATTGCCTCTTTCGTTGGGCAAGATGGATTCTAGATTTGTTGCTTTTTTGTCGGGTGTCTATTTAATATTTCAAATTTTATGTCAGCGTGGTTGTAATTCCGATTCCCTGCTTAAGTGCAGGAATAGCAATCGTATATTTTTTGAGATTTTATTACTGTCGATTTTTACTATAATGGTTATTATTGCTTGTACAAGCAAGCAAGTTTCAAGAAGCATCAGGCTTTGTATCTTTTTTTGCTAAAATTTTACGGATTCTGGACTTTGCTCAATCAGTTTCTAGAATGTTTGCTTTGAGTCATTATGTTATGCATTAGGAAAGGAAAATTGGCTATGTTAAAGAGGAAGGTTCAGAGGAGTAACTAATATTATTGTTTTACAGGTAGCTGCAACTATTTTGCAAAACACTGCTATTGGAAAAATTTACACGTCGGATAAGGTGATTACTTATGTTTATTAGCCTCTTCTCTCCCTTGGATTCTGTGGTGAGTCAAATGCACTTCAGATTTATGTAATTGCGTTGTAAGAGAATCAAGAGAATGGATAACAAGTCAGATTTGTGATAGACAGTGTAAAATGGAGTTCCTTATTTCTATAAGCATGTTATTTCTTTCACTATATTGTTTTCTTGTTATAAAACGATTATTAAGAACTGGGTATTTGTGTTGATTACCATATACAAAGTTTGTAGCTCAATTTCTTAAAATAACAAGATAAAGATATCTGTCAAGCTTGACAGATAAATCCTTTATCTAGTATAGATGTTTGTAGCTCAATTTCTTAAAATAACAAGATAAAGATATCTGTCAAGCTTGACAGATAAATCCTTTATCTAGTATAGATGTAAATATGCAGACCATACTAAATTCGTTATGACTGCAAGAAATGGTAGAAATACCCCACCACCATGTCTCTTGGATACAACAAGTATAATAATATATAATATATGGGCTATATCCTGTAAAGAAATGGGGCCAAACATGGTGCAGCATTGTAAATAACACTTACCTGTCCCCTCTGCTATAGCAATGTCAAAAGTTATAACAATTCATCAACAAAACATAAGCGGAGATTTGAGCTGATGACGACTTAGCTGCTAATTCTTGCATATATTTCTTGCTGATTATTTTTACTAGCTTGCATCATTATACCTTTTGGTTTCTATTGGAGATGTTGCAGCATTTATCATTTTGTTGTTTCTGTTGAAGGTACTTTTTCAGTAAGGGTTATCTGTGTTTTATTTGGAACTAAAAGAATGGAAATACTTAGTTACTGTTTAAAACATTTCTCACACATGTTTGTAACTTGTAGAGTTTTCCTAGAACTTTTGTTTGAAAATTTTCAGCCTACAGGAGTAAGCTCGACCTCCCACAGTGAGCATTGCAATGCTGTTCATATATTTTCACATACAGTTTTGTCCTTTTGCATGTCTACAGTCAATGTTCTATTATCATTTATGAAGGACACGATGATTGCAGAAGTACAAAATAAGTTCTGCTTATGCATATGTTGATTTTTTATTCTTTTCTTGAAAGGTAGTCCTGTCCTGAATTTGTAAGTATATATGTATATATGCATATACATAATCCTGTCCTGTGCTTATATATATATATATATATATATATATTCGTCGGTTGCGTCTAAACCAAGTAGTTGTGGGGCAGAGTGTTATCTTCTCGTAAATGTCATGTTGAGTACATAATGAGTATATTGTTGTAATGGTTTCAAGCACTACTGTTAACATGGCCTTGTGCCCTAAAAAATCTAGGGTTTACCCTAGGTACCATTCTTTAAATGGGAGAAAGTGCTCAAGTGCTTGCTCTTGGATAATTTAACTGGAATATAAATATATATATTTCCAAGTAACCTTGTGAAAAATCTTTCGAGTTTTTCTCCTTGATTCATGCATGGTAAACGGGGTAAACTGTCGGCGCTGATTATGGAGCCTAACCATGAGGGGATCAAGAGAGTCGAACTCATGACCTTCCCAACTTTGGGGGAAGAGATCTCATGTCTAACTCATGACTGCACCCTCGGGGCTATGTAATGTCCTCTTCCAATTAGGCCTTGAGGCCCAAAACTGCTAACCTATGTGATTCCTGTGGGTTCGAGCGGTTACTAACAGCTAGGGAATCAGCTGAGGACTGATGCCATCCATAGAAGATCTAGGGCATCATCATTTCGTCAAGAAGGGCCACCAGGGCCAAAGGCCACCTTCGTGCATGCCATCCAAGCATTATTCAATGATGCATGCACTCTTTAAGTCTCCATCCGCATGCATGCAAGTCAACGGCAAATTAGAAGATAAAGTGACCTAATTAGGTCAAAGATTAGGTTTTGCGCAGTTGAACTTTATAAATAGAGGATAAAGCGAGAGGAGACTTCACTTTTGATTATGATTATTTTGGGAGCTCTTGGATAGCAGCACAGCAGTTGGGGTTGGAGACAGAGTCTTCAGCTAACAGGATTTCGGCAGTGAAACATCTGCCCTAGTCTTATTCAGGGTAAGCCATACTGGTTCACCACTTGTTCTTCATTCATTCATCAGTTATCTAGCATATGGTATAGATCGTTGCAGGGACATGTGTGCAGCTGTAAAGGGGGGGTTTTCAGCCGGAAAGCCCTAATCAGCTGTGGGGCCTTCCGATCTCAGTTTCCTTCCGAAACTCAGGCACCATTCTCATCATCAGCATCATACTTCGGTACCCGGTGATTATCAGATCCATCCGTGCTCATCCGGAATAGTTATCAGCAGTTTCGGGATTCCAGGGGTGTGACAGCTGTCTCTCAGAAGCAAGTCGCTATCTTGCCTAGAGGACTCAGAAATCACTCTTGTATCAGGCATTCTCTCTGGCACGGAAAGGCTATCAGCCCCGCAAATCCGCACCTCCATCGGACACCTCCTTCCCTGAGGGCGTCATCCTTTTCTGATTGGGCGTCTTGCTGCTGGGGGTTCACCGTAAGCAGAGGAGATCAGTTCATCTCCGATCCAGCTCTCAGTGCTTGCATACTTTCTCCGGAGCAGTCCAGCCGACTTATCAGTGGTAAGTGTTCATTCTATCTCACAAACCCTAACCCTAATTTTTCCTATAAAATAGGGATTTTTGCATGGCAGTTTGCATGCCCAGTTGTATCAGCCTTTTTGCTTAGAAATAGAAATTATCGGGATTTGGGATATTATAGTGGTATCAGAGCTGTTTTCTTGGCCAGCTGTGGGCTTAAAAGATGAAAAGTAGATGAATACAGAAGGAGATCCTTTTGTAACCTATAGGAGGAGGAAGAGTAGATACATAGAATAATTTGAAGATATCCAACTAGAAGATACCAATTCAGACATGGAACAAACAGGTATACATTCAGATAGGGGAAAAGGAATGGGAGAAGAGGAGGATCGGATGGAGTTTCGCAGCTTGGTCTCTGCATTGCAAGACTTAGCCAAAGGACAAAAAGAAGTCCTCAATGCAATCAACAGACTATCAGCGAAACCGGAAACAGGTATCAACAGTACACCTCCCTCACCGGTAGATCGGGGATCTTCAAGCAGCAGTGGAAAGATGGTGTACACTAACATCCAGAACACTCCGCACATATACAACAAACCTACTATCAGGCCTACCATGCCTCACTTCTTAGCAGATACATTA
>LPNX010878119.1:0-50873 GCA_001517045.1 Pseudotsuga menziesii | reverse complement strand
GGCGTCCAAGTCTTAATAAAAAATAATATTATAAATTATTAAATCCCAGCAATAAAAGTTCAATGATTCATCCCATGCAAACTACTAAAGGGCGGGGGGGGCGTCTGGGAGTCCCCCAATTTCAGGAGGGGGCGTCTGGGAGCCCCCCAGTTTTAGGAGGGGCGGGGGGGTGTCTGGGAGCCCTCGTTCACCGGAGCACGCTACAGAACAGGGGACGTGCCCCCTTGTGCGTTTTCGAGAGTTTCCTGATTTTGGGGACGCTGGGAAACGTTTCCCCAGGAGCCCCCGAGCCCTCGAGGCGCAGGGAGGGAGGGGGGCACGCCATCGACCCTGGGGGGCGAGTCCCCGTGGAACACTGGTATATAATATGATCTCAAGGGGAAGATATTTGGGCTTAAATGTATATGTAAAGAAGTAAATGTACATGTAATAATGGTCGGCCTAATGAAGGGGCCCAATGTGCAATAAGTGAATATGTATATATTGATGTAATGCAATTATTGTTGAGGAACATGTGAAAACATTATATGTTCGACTATCACATGATACTACCTGTTGTTCGCTGATTGCACACCAGTAGCAGAAATCTAATGAAAGCTGTCTCCTCACTTGAGAAAGTGGGAGAGGTGTGACCTTGGGGGCAAGCACAGAGCTAGGTACTGTCACCTACTCCTAGCTCCTCCTGTTAGGCTAACTCCTAACAAAGCCAAGGGGGGTAGTCCCTACAAAAGAGTTTCTATGGCTCTTAAGTTTTTAAAGTGTTCATAAAGGTTGCGGATGCAGATGCAGATGGGTGTTGTTTAGGAGTTATTATGATTAAAAGGTGTTATACTTGTTATAAATGTGATACAAAATCAAAGAGCAATCCACGTTGCAACAAGAAATTGAAAGATAAGTTTAAATTCTAGACTTCAATAAAGCATTCAGTTATAGCAATTATAACAAACCATAGACAATTGATCAAATGACTATGCAAATTAAAACAAGGACCAGTGCCTTATGGAGTCAATGAAGCTGAAATGCGCTAGAGAATTAAACATACGTCTAGAAATTAAACCAGTGAATATTAGATTGTGTGAGTGCTCTTGGTAAATTTCAAGGATTTTAAAGATGATCTTGCTTAAGGTGTCTAGGAAACCTAACCGGAAATACTTTCAGTGGCTCCATTTGAAGACATGATGGACCTGTCTGGAATCACAAGCTAGGTGTTCAGAGAATTTAACCAGTGAGTGTCCAGATTGGGTTGCCTGACACCCACACTTGGAATTTGCCCACTACCTGAGTATTTATCGAGACAACGCCGGTGCGTTGGTTATGGGGTGAAAGTTTTATTTTGTTATTACTTGCAAGTTTAACAAATCCGATCACCGTTCTGAGTGCGAGTCTAACTTTTCAGGGTCGGCAGAGCATACTAGGTGAGGGATAGCAGCGAGGAAACAAAAGATCAAAACAAATGAATGAGACCTAAAATCAAAACCTGGAAAGAACCAGGCAAGCTCACCAATTTTTATGTAAAATGCACGATTTTTGATGAAACGACTTGAGACTTTTTGCAAATTTGAAATTAAAGATTTTTTAATATTTTAGGCTAATTTCCAGAATCTGCAAAATAGCAGAAAATTGCAGAAAATCAGTAAAAAACAGCAAGTACGAAATGACACGTTTTTCAAAAAAATTTGAGTATGTTTTCCTTGTTAATTATTTGTTGTTTTTTTGTGACCTATAATTTCCGAGTTTTTCACTCAAACATCCAAAGTTGGAGTAATTTTCTTGATGCTTAGGCCTTAGGAGGTTATTGAAGTCTAGGTGCGAATGTATATTACCATGCTAGTCACTATCTTTGAGTCATGTGAAGATGTACTCAGTCCCTCAACTTTTTTTAGTTTTTTGCTAATAACAAATTTTCTTGTAAAATGGGCAATTTTTTAATGTTTTTAATTGTAAAAGTTTGAAAAGTCATAAAAGTGGTGTTAGGAGGTGGAATTTGCCATGGGGGTGCTCGTTTGCTAACCTAGAGCACCCACATAACCCCTAAACACAATATTGAGAGAAAATTAGTGATTGTTTATCACTAAAATTGATTTTCTCTCGAAAAAAGCATAAAAGACCAAATAAATGGCCAAAAATAAAAAAATATAAAGTCAAATTCAACATCCTACAATCAAAGGAGATTTGTTCTAGATATGTTTCAGTTGGATTGAGGATCATATTTGAAATTGATTGATTCTAAATTAGAGTGATTGGCATCAAATCCTTGAGAGATGAGTTAACTCCACATGATGGGGTGCACTCTCTCCAAAAAGGGGTGCATTTGCTTAGTTGGAAGTGGAGAGGGTGTTGCCGCCTAAAACACACTTGGACACGGGTAAGTCTCCCAACCGCTGTGTGTGGCAAGGGCAACTTATGAGTTGAGAACCCACTATCACCTCGGTTCTAAACTCCTTCGTTTAGACCACAACTCCTAAAGGCCAAGGGGGGCAATCCCTACTTACTAAGTTGTTTTTTTGAAGAATGTTGTCTAGGAGTTGTAAATTACAAAAAATGACAATCAACGTGTAGTGATGCAAATATTTCAATGTCAAGTAAAACCCTTTTACAATCAACCAGTAATGTATGAAAAAGAGAAACAATCAATTAATCAAAATGACCAGTGCCGTCTCTACTCGGGCTATGGAGTCACAATAATCAACTTCAAATAATTTTCTAAAGCATCAACTCATTTACCTTAACAAATATACAAGAACATGATGAATTCCAATAAATGAGTAAGTTAAAATAAAGTGATTACAAAGTAGAGAAATGTAAATGATTGTAACAATGTTATGCAAGTGGTCCTGTAAGTTTTAGTAAATTTTATGTCTCTCTTTGACTTAGGGAATTAAGGTGTTTGTTGCAAAGAAATGAACTATTCTAGATGTCTACCCCAAGAAACTATCTCCTTTGATTAGAGAGAGAATGCCAGGTGCTCAACATGGGAACACAAGGTTCCCACCTAGCTCCACGGGTCAAACTCGAAACTTGCTGGGTGTTCAACTGGAGGACACAAAGTGCCACGAAGCCCCTACGGCCTCTACCCCACTAGTTCCACAGGTCAAACCTTTTTTTCTCCTTTCTAATGAAGATACTTATCTGGGTGCCTATTAAAGTAGCCAACACAAATCTTTGCCCTTTCTCGTCACCCTAGATCGGTAGAACCGGTGGGGGGAGAGGATACGGGGCAAAAACGGGGCTTGTGGTAAATTTTATCCTTAAAGAAAAAATAAACAAAACAAGCCAAGTGCGATATCACAACGGAGGCAGAGCCTACTCGATTGTGAGGTGCGGGCAAAAGGAAATAAACAAATACTTTAAATAAAAATGCTAGCCAATGCGATATTGCAAGGATGACAAAGCCAAATCACTTACAAGGTGCGGGCAAAAAATAAAGAATAAAATAAAAACAAAATGAAACTCTAATTAATCTAAAACCTGCGCCAATCAACAATTGCTTATGCAAAGGTGGGCAAGCCCAACTTCTATTTCTAGCAATGGATGGAAAATAAATGAGACTTGATTAATCTGAAAATGCAAAGCAAGAAATCAAGTCTAAGAGACTCTCTTGGACTTGTTACAAAGGTTGAAATTTCAGCGTAAAGAAAGAGGTAAAAGGAGTGAGAAAAACTGTGTTTTTTCCCTTTCTTAAGATGTCCTTGAAGTTTTTCCTTTGTGGTGGCCTTAAAACTCTTCTATGGCTGAAATTTGGCAGAGTTTTTCTTTTTTTTTGGTCACTAACCTGCTAAAAACCAACAAACAGAAAATGATAAAATGTGCCCAAAATCACTTTGGGGAAGTTAGTATGTTAGTGCAATATATATACAAAATTTATACAAAGTTGCCAGATGAATAATTTTAAATGAAGTTGAGTATATAAGAGTTAAAATCAGATTTAAAACACTCAAGAAACTAAAATTAAAATTAAGAAAATTGTATGCAAGGAAAGAGAAAATTGGTCCTTTGTTTTTCAAGAAGTGAAGCAATGGGGCATTCAACCGGGGAATCCACTCTTCAATTCAAATAACCTGCAACTTATAAGATTTTCACTACACAACTACTAGAAGGTGAGAATCCAATAATGAGCAAAGAAATCATAAACTTCAAACTAGAAAATATATGAACTTCTTTACTACAAGAATGAAAACTCACAAAATTTATGGAATACAAATACCATAAATCTTACCAAAGCAAATTAATATGCTTTCTTGGCCAACCAAACTTGTGTAGCTCCTTAAGCATGGAAACAAATCATTAATGAGAACAATGCACACAAGATTCTTCCAAAGATTTTGATTAACAAAGCTAAATGGCTGAAAATTACAATGGCCCAAGCAAAAGCAAGGGAAAGAATGAGAGCATGAGCGAGAGAGTGGGCGTGAGTGTGTTTTTGTGTAACCTAAATGAGGAGGGGAAGCCTCCTTAAATAGGAAAAATGAAAGAGAGAGGCTCTTTGCATGCTAGCCAAGTGTCACAAAGGAGAGAGGGGGCCAAAGAGAGGGGGGGGCGAATTTGCTCAAGGAGCGCAAAACCAAGTTTTGAGATCTCAAATATGGAGAGAGAAACCCCCAATTTAATGCTTCCAACCTTATTGTTATGTCAAATGGGGAAGAAACCACCATAGTGGGCCCTTTCCATTAACTTTAGTTCACCCAACCAATCAAAGAGAGAAAAGGGCACCCCCCTAGATTCGGCAACTCAAAACTTGTTATATGCTTGCTTGGGGGCTCTCCTTTGGGTCTTAAATTTGTCTTATGAACATAATATAAACATTAGAACCTTTCCTTGGCCACCCCAAGTGACTCTAGTCACTTTTCCAAAATTTGGCTCTCTAATTAAATGCCCAATTTTCTGATTTCCATGACTGACCTGGGCAAAGGTGACCAAAACTATAGTAATATTTGTCCGAATGACTTCAAACTTGGCCGAAGGGTGTAGGGGTGCTCATGCCATTTGTGTTGAGTACCCATACCCCTATACACGATTAAAAGGGACCAAGTAACCCTCTTTTACATTACAACAAATTGTTTTGAGAGACAATTTTTAATGACCAAAACTTAAAAAAACCTATGCAAAACTTAATGAAATTCCGCAAAACTCTGGATAATGTCTAGCATAGTAATATAAAACATTCCTGGGCCCCAATCACCCCATTGACTCGATCACTAGAACACCTTTCACCACTTTGGAGGTAATTTTGAGTGAAAAACTCAAATAATTAAAATCTCTAAAAAGAAATTTTAATTATCCAAGTGAAAAAACACTCGATGAAAGAACTTCCCTAATGACTAAGTCTTAGGTGATCAAGTTACAAAAAACTAGACCTTCATGCTGACATATCCTTACAAAATCCCCTGCAGGGGGCATAAATTTCATAGAGAGAAGAAGAGAAGAAGAGTTGCCTCGCTTGATATAATCATCAAGTACTTCATTCTTATCTTCAAGGCACATCCAACATGTGCATGGTACATCGTTGTCCACCTAGTTGGTTTTGGTAAGTCTAGTAGATCGAGTCCTTTACATACTTCACCATGCTAGGACATTTATTACACAGCCCCAAGGGGGTATGAACATGTGGTACAAGAAAATTTTAAAATATTCCTAGAAAAAAGCCTGGTTGACTTCTGAACTCTGAAGAATGAACAATTATGCTTGTTCCACTTTACGGGCTCACTTGAAAACCAAATAAGCATGACTTAGTAGGTAACACCACCCCCCTTGGCTTCACTAGGAGTTGGCCTAAACAGAGGAGTTAGGAATCAATTGACAACTCTTGACTCGAGACCTTCCCCCAAGGTTGTACCTAATGGCTTGAATATTTTTGCCACTTTACTCGAGGTGTGTATCAGGCTGCAACACGCTCCACGACCCCAATCAAATATCTACTTGATCCAATTAATTATGCAAAGAAAAGAATATTACAAATGAGCTTCTCAAAATTGATTAACTAGCCAATGGCCCTCCATGCTCTTTAAATAGAGATCATGGACCAATCGGGTGCTAAGCCATGAATCAATGTTCATTAAGATTGAGGAGAAGTTGAACCGTTGGATCACTCTATGTCAATAACATATTGTAACAGTCGTATTACATATATACAAATGCATACTAAAGAAACACACTTTACCTAATGGATATACTAGAACAAGTTGATCTTAACTAACTCCTAAGTGTCTAAATATCCTAACGTCCCCCCTTAAGAACAACTTGGGATAGGATTGAAGGATTTACAAAAGTGACACTACATGAGAAGGAATGAGGCATTAGAGCCTATCCCCCTTGATGGCAAATTCTTGAACCCCTAACATAGATCAAAGTTTCGAAAATTTTGCTTCTGTAACTTGATCATCTATAGGGTAAAAAAACACTTTGAGAACACGATCATGAATAATCTTTCTCATGAAGTGCATATGTAGCTCAATGTGTTCGCTATGTTGATGTTGAACTGGATCTTTGGCGAGCTTGATGGCACTTTGATCGTCATACCAAAGGGTAGTTGGACGTTGCTGCTCGAATCCAAACTCTAAAAGGATCTGTTGAAGCCACAAAGCTTTCTGGTTGGCATTAATTATGGCTCGATACTCTGCTTCTATTGAAGAAAAAGAAAGATCTTGTTGTTTCTTACAAGCACAAGTGACGAGTTTGAAACCAAGATTGAAAATATAACCAACAGTAGACTTTCGATCATCAGGTTCGTCAACCTAATCTGAATCAGTGAAACCTACCAAAAAGGAGCCCCCCTTGAGCTGTAGTGAATCCCAAACTGAAGTGTACCCCGAATATATCGAAGCATCCTTTTTTCTACTCCCCAATGGCTTTTAGGGGGTGTTTGCATATAACAATCAACGAGACCAACAACAAAGGAAAGATTAGGACGAGGGTTTGTCAAGTATAAGAGACGACCAAAAAGCTAGCGATAGAAGGTGGCATCTACTTCGAGTGAAGTGCAAGTGGTAGAAAGTTTGACTCCAAATTGGAAGGGAGATGCGGTTGGTTGACAATCTTCCATGTGAAAGCGACGAAGAAGGTCACATGCAAGACTTGGAGGCCAAAAAAATTATGCAAATGTCCCAATTTTCATTTCCAGTTTTTGCTCAAGATTGGATTCACATGAGTTAAAAGTTTATGGTTACTACTAGTAAGAATACAGTCATCAACATAAAGTACAAGGATGATGAAATGGTTTCCCACTTTCTTGGTATAGACATTGGGGTCATAATGGCATCTAGAAAAAACTAACGTCAAGGGGAAAGTTATCCATTTTGGCATATTAGGCTCAAGGAGCTTGCTTAAGGCCATATAAGTATTTCTTAAGGCTATAGACAAACCTAAAGTCTTTTTGAACATAGCTAGTATGTTGTTCCATGTAAATTTCTTCCTTAAATTGCCATGTAAGAAGGCGAACTTGACATCCATTTATGTACCCCACATCTACGTAAGGTTGTAAGGGCAAGAAAAAGGTGAATGGAGTTCATTTTGATGATAGGGGAAAAGGTTTCATTGTAGTAAATTCTTTCTACTTGGGAAAATCCTTGGCAACTAACCTTGCCTTCACTCTTTCAACACTACATTTGATGCATACTTTGTTCCATAGACCCTGTTATCCACTAATTTTGCACTTAGTGGATTTCCAGTGAGTTGTCGAAGTCATGAACAAGCCAGTTGTTCATTGTCAGTGCTTGGAAGGTTCCACAGTTCATCAGGACCAGTTGTGGTCCCCCTTTTTTTAATAAAATGCATGTTCATACCCCTTGGGTGCGCTGTAATAAATGCTCTGACACGACAATTTTTTTGTAAAGGTCTTGGCTTCTTAGGACTTGGACATCAATACGATTATTCCAAGGTGTTTTTCTCTTGTCAATTATGCAATGCTGAATAAGCGATGTATACATTTCGAGTTTTTCATCGCTCCTCCAAAGCTGAAATTTCTTCCTTGGTGGTTGGGCTTTAAGAGGTTATTAAAGTTCATGTGTTGATGTATATAAGCGTGTTAGGCATCGGTATTGAGTCATATGGACATGTACTAAGTCCCCCTGGAGTTTCGTCTGATTCCGAGATTTTTTTTTCTTTTTTTTTGGTTTGATTTTAAGCCATTCTTTAATGGTTTAAATGGAAAATTTCAATATGTAATAAATGTATGATTTGAAGTTTGTTTTTGGCGTGTATGGGCTCGTTTTCGAGCTTAGAGCACCTCCTTTACCTTAGGATCCACTTTTCTCATGCTCCAGGTGGCTACATTGTCTTGTATGGCGTTATTTCTCTATTGGTGTGGCGAAATGGCAAAAGTTGCTAAATTTTGATGAAATGGACCAACGTCAAAATTAAAAAAAGTCAAAAATCATTTTTTTAAATAATGAAATGACTTGGCATGTGGGTCCAAATGGGTATGTAACCCTTCGCCAAACATAGTGGTGAAGCAAACTTAAGGTATAAGGTTAAGGTAATGAATGTTTAAGTAGTGGTGACATCACCCACATGAAGCTCATGCTACCACCATTTGAGGTAGCGAATATGATGAGGGTGGACCCCTCTACATGTCATGGGTTATTAATACTTTGGTTATGTTGTAAAGTATTATGCTATATGCTATGAAGGTCACGAATGGTTGTGTTGAGTGGTGACATCAACCATGTGAGCATCATGCGAACCCAAAACAAAGCTAATAAGTGTGTAGGGTGGACCCCTCTCCATGTCTTAAGTAACTTAAAACATTGGGTATAGTAAGTTGGTAATATATCATATAAGTTGTGGTATTACATGATATGAAAACGAGTGGGTGGAAGGAGATTCACACATGCAGAAAGTGTTGATGCCAATAAGTGAGCGAATGGGTTGGTGGGGAGTTTGGTAGGTGCGCATGAGAGGTGCCGCCTCCTCTTGGTATTCAATCCCTCAAATCACTCCTTCGAGGTCCAGTTAACTCATGCTCTCTTCAAGTGCACTCATGTCTACTCTAGTTGTTTGGTGCAACCCCCAGGGGTTTGTAAACTCTATTTAAGTAAGTTCTTTTGCCTCATTTCAGACGGAAGCAAAGAACCTCTGCTCTTGTATCATTGTTATTCTTGATTATGAATAAAATTTGGCTTTGGAGGCTCATGATTTGTGGCAAGTTGTGCATATGGTGATTTCTTTGTTAGGTAATATTGTTCAATTATTTTGCTTTGCATAGCTAATAGTTGGCTTAGAAGGCTCTTTGTAGCACGTAGGGTAAGCATTTGCAACTGTCAATTTGCTTATTTACTTTCTTGCTATTAGCGATCTAAGAGTTCATGCTTTAGTCAGTTATAATTCATGATCTTTTGGTTTTCTAACTGTGTGGTGTACCAGATCTAATTCGTTTTGTGCAAGCCTGATAAGTGCTTAGATTACCATCTCGGGTGAAAAGTTGAGCTCGGTCGCATCTGCTTTACTTTGGATTATATGTTGAAACGAACACATAAGTATTCCTTGCCCGAATCAAAGATCCTTCCAATCTTGCAAGAAAGATTCAAGACTTGAGCAAGTTTTTCTTCTTCGTAAAAGTTTAAATCTTTCTCTCTTGGTTACGTTACATTTGAATCAAGCTTAGATCTGTTTAAAAAATTTATTACATATTCCTTGTCTTGTTCACTTGCTTGATCTAAAGTGCCTCTAAATCGCAATTATCAGCCTGGATCTAGCATTATTTACTTAATACTTGAAGAAGCATAATATTCCATTCTTTTTACAAGTATTAATTAGTGTAATTTTTATTGTATTTTTGTACTAATCTACTAATCCGTGATCATTTAGCTTGCTGGTTTTTAACAGGTCGGAGGAAAAAGAGAGGGAGGTGCTGCTGAAAAATCAAGTTTTTTGCCATCTGGAGCACCCACGATCCATCTACCTTCCCTCTCCTCCATTCCTTTTCTTCCCAGCACTTGTAAAGCCACTTTTGAGCCATTTTTCAAGGGTCAAAAAGGGTTTTCCCTTTTAAGCATTATTGTAACTAATTTGAATAAAAAGCAAGTGGGATTATGGCTCCCACAACCCCCTTCCCCCATTTGGGGGAAGCCTGTATCGTCCAGTGTGTGATTGATCTTTGATTTACCACTTTCTTTTAAGTTCTAGATTAGTTCAAGGTTTTACATCTAGTTAGATCTAATTTCCAATATTTATGTGCTTGCTTTTTTTGTAGATCTAACCCAGTCTTGACTTCCCGAGTAAGGCTTTGTCCTGAAAGAGATCCCTGATTGTAGTTTCCTTATATGCCAAATTTATGTACTGCTTAGAATAAATCACAAGCACACAATCCGTTCGTCAAGGGTTGTATAGATTAGATTTTCCTTTTGTTCAAATTTGGAATCAACAATTGGCCATTCTGGTGTATGCTCTTTCTATTGCATGTTTGCCCTGAGCTTTGGGATAACCAAAAGCAGGAATGCACACTAATTAAGTCCTCACAATTAATTAAGCAAACTCACATTAATAAAAACAACTTTCCCAAAACATTACGAAAATCCGATGTAATGAGTCTGAGAAACAATGGGCAAATTCTTTAGAGAAAACGAGAACAACTATAAAGCGACTATGGGGTCCTGTTAGACTACATCCTTGTTGGTGTAGTGTTGAACACCCCCCCACGACTCCATCTAGCCCACATTTTCCTGTGCGGAGCCACTCTTCTAAGAATTCAGACATATTCTCAGTACTTTACAGTATATCGAGAACTCCCTTCCCCATAACTGAATTCATCCTTAGTAACTTTAAAACTGACCAAGACTCCACTTGCAATACGTTTACATCTTTCAACAACATTAGACTCCATTCAACATTGACACCATCTTCAATTTCATATTTTGCTTTCAGGCCATATATCTTATAATTGCCATATCTATTTTCATGCAACTATTATATTAATTTTACTTGCAAGTAGCTTGTTTTAGTATTGATTTATCGAAACTCCTAACAAAAACAATTCATTCATAACTAATACAAGTAAGAGCCTTAGCAACTCTTTCATAGGGACTACCCCCCTTGGCTCCGTTGTTGATTTTTCTGAGCAGCATTGAGAGCCATTCTCTTAGGAGAATGGGGACATCTGGTCCGGGACCACGGTGTAGACTCAACCTAGTGTTGAGTGATCATTCAGTGGAATGATGATATCTAGTCCTTGACTATGATATGGACCTAGCTCTGCCTTGGGGGGGGGGCCTCAACCCTGTGTTGAGTGACCATTCTGTTGAATGGGAGACATCTGGTCCGGAACAACGATGTGGACTAGTCTAGTATTGGTAGACTCAACTTAGTTATGAGTAGCCATTCTCTTGGAGAATGGAGGTGCTTGGTCTGTTACCAAGTATTTGACCTAGGGTCAAATTATGCAGCCCATGGCTGAGGCACCTGGTCTGTTACCATGAAGGCACTATAAGCCCTAGACTCGGTCTAGGCATGTGTGACACTCTGACCCTTGATTAATGGGCTTTGTGTTCTTCTCCAAGGCTTAGTTACCCTTGGTTAAGATACCCTAGTACCTGATCTTGGTGTCACACAGAGTGTGAGATAAAATCATTAGTAACTCTCTTGGTTTATGATGATGTACTTTGAAGGAATTAAAAGACCATAGGGGCACTTGGAAAAAGGCTAAAAGCAAAAGTAAAAAATACATAATGAATTTTGGACCACAGGAAAAAGGGCCATAGGTAAAAGTCAAAAATACATAAGGACTTTGGTAAAAATACATAAAGGACCTTTTGGACTACAAACAGGCTAAAGGTAAAAGTGAAAATTAGAAAAGAATAAAATAATTTTATTTTGTTCTTTCTACGTTTGGTCCACTTACAGGTGACTCAAGGATATAAAAGAAGATCAAGCCATTTCATTACACACACACTTGCTCTCACAGGTACAATTGCTCAAAGGTTGAAGAAGGAAGATTTTGTGATTGTGCCCTAGCATGGATGAGTCTAGCTAGGGCATCATCATCCTCCATTGAGGTCAAACCCTAATCTAGGGTTTCTTATGTTTTAAGGGTTTCTTCTATAACCCTTTATCGGATCCAGGAAACCATTATTAGATTCGGGCAACCACCATCAATTTCGAGTAGCAGAGATTTGTTTTGGGTAGCCCTTCTTCTCTTCTCAGGCTGCCCTCGTCTTCTTTTGGGAAACTCCTTTAGGGCTCGACCCTTCTTCCTCTGCCCTTTGGCTGCTACCCGTGAGGGTTTGGGCAGCTAGCCGGATAGCATACCCGTGAGGGTTTGGCTGCTTGCCAACCCTCAGGCAGTCTCCAAGGAAACCTGTGAGGCCTGCGGGTTGTCAGCAGTCTGCTGTGCAGACCTAGGGTCTCGGGATGTCAATTGACAGACTCGAAAGGCCACAGGCAGCCTTAGATCTGCCCAACAACAGATTCGAGCAGTATACAGGCTGTCGTGCAGCTGACAGCTAAGGACAGGTAGCCGGGCAGGTACGGAAGGCCACAAAGTAGCCGAGTAGGTTCAGGCAGTTCGGGCAACATGGTACACATTTCGGGCAACCCAAAAGTGTGGCAGGTCAGACAGTCACGAAACCGGGCAAGCAGAGGACAGATTTGAACATTTTTGGGCAGCTTGTAATTTTTGGGCATGAGAGAAAAGCCCTAGTTGGGAAATTTTTATGTAATTTGGAAATCTGATCTTCTGTCATTGTGGAAAACCTTGCTAGGGTTTGTGGAACTTTTTGAAGAATTTTAGTCATCTCATTTATGAGATGAGTTACTAATGCTTTTTGGGGGTTTTGTCCTTTAAAGATTTCGCTAGTGAAAAATACTTGTGTCCATTGTGTTGATGTGATGAATGTTGTTTACTGCACTTATCATTTGTTTATGTTAGTTTGCAATTTTTGAAAAAAGTATCATGCTAATGCTGAAATTCAACGTTCGTTGGGAGTGGCCTAAACAAAGGAATCAATATCAGGTGACAACACCTGACTCGAGACTTGCCCCCAAGGATGCACTTAACAAGTTGAATATTTTTGTTGCGTTAATTCCCCCCAGGTGCGTGAAAGGAGGCAACATACCCATTTACATTTGACAAGTTTTCTTCCTTTTGGAAGAGGTACAAGATCCCAAATATTGTTTTCCATTAAAGAATGATATTCTTCATCCATAGCTGCATCCCAATCTGGATTCCTTGAAGCTTCTGCAAATGTCTTCGGATCATGATTCTCTGAAAACTTGAGTCAAAAGAGAAGTGGCTCGTTGGAACTGAGAACATGTTCGATGCTGATCTTGGGGATCACTAGTCGCTTTGCATGTTGAACGAGTTCATTAAGGAAACAGTTGTATTGGTGCAACTAGAGGAAAATGAGCAGGTTGAGGGGGATTTTTCATCATCACTATCATCATTAGAAACTAGAGTAGGAATGTTATTAAGGAAGTTTTGAGTAGAAGATGGCACAAACGTTGGACAAGTCTTGCAGGCCATAGATAGTACAAATATCAAATTAGGCTTGTAGGCGACGATATTTTTATCAAATTTGACATCTCTTCTAATAATTATATCATAAGAATTTGGTTGAAGAAGCCTATAGCCTTTGGCATCTTCAAAATATACAACAACTATGCACTTTTCACTTTTAGGTTGTAATGCTTTCCGTTTTTCATCGGGAATATGAGCCCATGATTCACTGCTAAACATACGGAAGTGACTTACATTTGGTTTCATTTTACTCTATGCTTCTTCTGGTTGCTTTGTTCTATAAATGCTAAATAAGTAGATCTTGTTCTTTGAAAGTTTATTCCTCAAATCTACTTGTTTTAGCATATTAGAGTAGCTAGATCTAAAATTGCTTTCAAAGCTTTATTATTTTACTAGATCTAGGCTAGTGAGTTGGTACTTACACTTGGAGAAAATTTCAATATTTTTCTAAGGACCAAATGTTGATTTTTTTTATCTTTCATTTGTGCTACTATCATTTTTTAACTTTGTTTGCGTGCTGGTTTTGCAGGTTTAACAAAAGAATAGAGAGAAACTCTGGCGAAATTTCACTAAAATTAAGCCATTTAGGGCTCTAGGAATCTCCTTTCTTCATATTTTCAATTTCTGTTTGGCATTTTAAACCCTTGGATCCAAGTTTATGAGGATCAAGTGGTATTTCCTTTTAAAGGCATTGTAATAAAAATTAATAAAACAAGCAAGTGGGCTACTTAACGCCCACAATCCATCCTCCCTTGTGGGGATTCATGGTGTCTATTGATGGCTTTCTTTTTTTTTCTAACGTTTTGTTTTGACAACACATGCACACAATCCGTCTTTTAGAAAGGTTGTATTCTTTGCTTAGTTGGTTTTAGTTTTCTTCCTTTCATTTTGGACAAAGTAACGAACACTAATTACGAACTCTTTGCTGTAGTAATTAGTCTCATGAATTTTACCTTTTTTTCGTTTTACAATATCAATTTGGAATAAGCAATTTGCCATTCTTGTGTATGCTCTCGCCCATCGGAGGTTCGCCTTGAGCTTTGGGATAATCAAAAGCAAGAATGCACACTAATTGATTTCTCACATCTAACTAAGCAAACTCATTTTAATAAAAGCAACTTTCCCAAAACATTACAGAGATCCGGCGCAATGAGCTTGAGAAACAGTGGGCAAATTCTTCAAGGAAAGTGGGAACAACTAGAAAGCGACTGTGGGGTCTCGTTAGGCTACATCCTTGTTGGTGTAGTGTTGAACACCCCTCCACGACTCCATCTAGCTCACATTCTCCCATGTAGAGCCACTCTTCTCAGAATCTGGACACACTCCTTGTACCGTTAGGTATATCTAGAGTTCTAGTTCCCTTTTAACTCACTTATCTAATTCATCCTTAATAACTAAAAATGACCAAGAGTCCACTTGCAATGCATTTACAATTTTCAACAACGCGATGTTATTTTGACTCCATTTGGTACTGGCACTATCTTCACTTTCATATTTTGCTTTGAAGTCATTTATGTTATAATTGCCATATCTATTGTCATGTTGTTGTTATATTAAATTTACTTGCAAGTAGCTTGTTCCAGTAGTGATTTAGCAAAACTCTTAACAAAACAATTCATCCACAACCAATAAAAGTAAGAGCCTTAGCAACTCTTTCGTAGGGATTACCCCCCTTGGATCTGTTAGGAGTGGCCTAAACGGAGGAGTTAGGATCAGGTAACAACACCTGACTCAAGACTTGCCCCCAAGGACGCACTTAGCAGCTTGAAGATTTCTATTGTGCTAATCCCCCCCAGGTGCATGAAAGGCAGAAACACACCACTAGATCTAGTGAGAGAATGGTTATATATGCTCCAATAACTAACAAAAGCATTAAATCATGGTAGTACATGGTCAAAGAGCAAGTATGCTATAGTGGATGAGGTCAAAACACATAAATAATGCTCAAAAACCTCATCAAACACATTAAGTAGGGGGAGGGCACCTCAAAAAGAGAGAAGTCATGCATTGACAAGGTTAAAAAGCATAAAATAATACAATAGAGCTCAATAAAGTAGTGCACACCTCAAGGCTTGGTCAACATCACAACAAACTACATCATGTGCACCAAAACTCTGGTGTGTTCCTCAGGACATGGTCAAACAATGAATGCATGATGTCCTGTAATGAACCAGTTCAATTTCTCTGGTCTTCACTTGTTCCTTGATATAGTGGTGCTGAACTTCTATATCTATTGTCTGTCCATGGAATATTGGATTCTTTGTTAGCTTGACGGTACTATAATTGTTACACCTTAGAGATGTTGATGGAGACTTCTGAATCCTTCTGTCACATGGTATCCTCAGCCCATGCCGACTTTATAATAAAGTGCATCATCACCTTATAATATCAATACTTTCATAATAAAACTTTCATCAACCCAACGGAAGTTAGATGCCATAATTCACCTAAAGCTAAAAGACAATTTAGTGGAGACCACATGTCAATGGATTTTGGTGCAACATCATTTGAAAAAATATGCTGACTCCATAAAACTGCAGCTCACTGTTATGTGATGAACATCATAAAGGAAGGAAAGTCCAACATATGTCAGATTAGAGAATGATGTTATGTTATGTTATGTTATGCCAGGTATTAGACGTCCTCTTATAATATTGAAATTAGGGAAGCTTCTTTGAATTACACTAGGCTTGTATTGCAAATTCTGTTTTAAGTCCCAGCAGGCTTTATGTGGACATAATTGTCATCATTCACAGGTCTTTCACCCTATAACAAAGGATATAGTTATCTGTGTAAGAAACTAGCTTTGTCCACTGAAAGGAGAGAAAAATTGAGAAGCACTTGCTCTCCTTTTACTAAAGTAAGTCCTAAAATTGTAGCACAAAAGGTTTGGTCTAATAATACATTACGGATGCATACTTGTTTAATAATACTTTATGGATGCATACTTTCTTCCACTGATGGTTCTTATGAATTTGTTTTGTGCTCCCTTTTTAAAATGAATTGATGCTACAAAAGGGCATGAATCTATGGAATGGTCAGTATGATTCTGCTGTAAGAATTTGTTGGAAGATTTTAAGATTTTCTTTGTAAGCTTGTCAAGTAAGTGCATCTTAAATTATTCAAGAATGTAAAAAATGTTTTGCACTTTGAGGTTTTTGACATTTTTATTTAATACCTTGTAGTATAGTGGAGCAAGAAGATTACGAGATGCCATTGTGTTAGGATTTCAATTACAGAGGACTCCTGGACGTGATACTAGCATTCCAGAATGGTATTCACATGCAGAAAATGAGCTTGGTCTTTGTTCTGTGATGCCTTCTGGAGAGAAAAATGATCGTGATGTGACTTCTATGGAGGAGCTGTAAGTTAAGAGTTGTTGGACATATGGTTTCTATTTCTTTGCTATTTTTTACAGTTCAGATGCGACTTTTTTGACTTTACTAATACAATTTTTCCTTGTGCTTGTTAAGAGGTGTTAAGGAGTTTGAGATTCTTCATGGAGATATACATGAATTTCCAGACACAGTTGCTTTCTTGAAGAGCTTGGCAAGTTTGGATATTGATTTCAATTCAAATGATAAAGCAGAGAAGCGCCAAATTCGTGAGCGTGTTGCTGCAGCTGGCTTATTCAATTGGGAGGTGTTATTATTTTCTTTTCCATCATAAGTTCTGGAAAAATAACTGCTTGTACTTGGATCTATCTTCTTGTCATGAACACTATTTTCTACTTAACTAGGAAATTATATAATATATGGACATGAGGTTTGCACTGTATTATTTTTTAATTATTTGATCAATTCAATTGTAGAAGATGGATCTAACTTGAGTTTCATGAATTAAACATCCCCAAAGAGGTTGTTTCCTAGGTACAAATTATTAGCCAAACATTCATGGCAAGAAATAAATTCTTTATGCTCTCGAGATTAAAACCAATGTATGATGTTTTCTTGTGAATTTTGGAAAGTTATTTCTGTATTGTACATTAGCCCAAGTTTTGTTGCACCTATATTTTACCGTTTAGTCTATGCCGATGTGTGGTGACTTTTGTCTCATTGGCATTGCAATGATAGTGGATGCAGTTGATAAAGTTATGTGCTCGAAGGTTGTAATTAGTAATTCATTTATGAAGTGTATGATCAGTGTTACCTGTAAAATCTGCACTTCAAAAGACAAGTCCAATTGTCAAGTAGAAACCCTAGGGAAACTTAAAAACATCACACATTGTCATGTTAATGATTGCCCTCCTCACTTGAGGCATGCTCTCCTTTGTCACAAGAGGGGAATCCCTAATAAGACTGCAGAGCTGTCTTCTAAATGCCGATATAGAAAACAGATCTGGAGAACGATAATGTTTATAGCCTTTTTATATATAAAATGAAAAGCCGAGCAGGACCTAGTTCTTTTTCCTTGGGCTATGGAGCCTAGGTGACAAATAGAGCTTGAAAGTGGTTAAAGAAGATGTAATAAAACCACCAAACATCAAGTATTATTAGTCACAGACAGATTTGATAATGCCACAAAATTCCATTTCAAATGCCACAAGACCCTAGTCTTCTTCTCTCACAAGAGCTACGAGATAAAATGCTACCTTTGCTCCTATAGGGTTTATGTATAGCTATAGTCTTCTATGTCTTCTTAGGGTAAAACCCTAACCCTAGTCTTCTCTTAAGAGTTGAAATTCATCCAAGAACCCTAGTGCTCATGATAAAGAGAGAAAATACACATAAGTATAGGAAGGCATTATTCCCTAGCTCTTACACCTCAAACACAAGTAATTGATTACATGAGCAAACAAGTTCAAGTTTTGAAAAAACTTTGTTCTCACTTTATTTATATCGGATGTGAGGAGGGCCAACACTTATAAAGTGGATTATATCCACAAGTGACCTTTCTAATCACTAAATAAGCCTACATATGGAGTGCTGCAACTACAAATGACACATGTCAAGCTCCAAAGGAAGCATGTTCGACGAGCAATGGACCAAGGTTGAATGCTGCACAAGATGTGTCCATCGCTCTTCCAAATGCCTCCAATGCTCCCTCCTAAGCTAGGCGTACCTTTGGGTTTGTTGCCGCTTGATATGCACCTCGGGTAACGTGGAAGAAATCTTCAAGCCATTGGGTGCGTCCTTGGGGGAAAAGCTTGAGTTGAGATACTGTCACTAAACACTCAACTCCTTCGTCTAGGTCAACTCCTAGCGAAGCCAAGGGGGGTAGTCCCTAACAAGATAATCTAAGGTTGATTATGCTACAAAAGAAAATTTAGTCTAGAAGCTTCTTAGTTAAACACAAGAGAAAAATGACATTACACAACAACATATAAAATATATCATCATGACAATAAAAGTAAATACTTCAAATTAAATAAGATATCAGATAAGAGACCAGTGCCGAAAAGTAAATACAATGCCAAAAGGTAAATGTTTTGAATATGCTCTTCGTGTGTTTTATTATTAGTTGGTGAGTTGTTTATGGAGTGGGTTTGTTCTTGGTTTGGCCCACTTAGACTTTTATCCTTACTAGTAAGTGCAAAGCAAAATTCAAGTGTCCAACATGATGAGACATAATCTACTTAAAGTAACCCCTTGACTCTATAGTATATTCAATGCGAACCACTTACTACTGGGAATAGAAATTAAATGGATTTCCCTATTAATCTAGACACTTGAATCCCCTTTTTGATTGTCCCAACGATCGGGCTGAAGGCCATCAGTGGACACAAGAGCATACCGGGGACTGAATCAAGGTTCATTACTCAACCAACAAAAGGAAAGAAGCTGAAATTAAACTACTTTAGTGCAATGTGTGTATGATGTGTTTCTAATCTACTATCACAACTTTAATCTACTGGTTACTATCTAAAAGGAAAACAAGAAAAGAAAACAGGAAAAGCAAACCATGAAAATGAGGCGACAGACATCCCCTTAGGGGATATGGCATGTGGGCACTGGGTGGCCCCCTTTCTTTTCTTCATTATGATTTTGTTTGCAACTTTTTAGGAATTCGTTTGGTTCTTTACAACTCAGGATCCAATAGGCTCACAAGGTTTAAAGAGTTGACCTAAAATGAAAAGGGGTGTTTATGGTGCTTTGGATGGTTCAAGTCTTCAAAATTTCGCCATAGTGCCTCTCTGCCTTTTCGCCAAAAGCTAATAACCAGCAAGCAATTAGTAGTAAAAGATGCCCACAAACACTCTGAAAGTGTCTTTGGACAGGTTAGGAAAATCCCAAAAAATTATAATAAGTTAAACTATTTTGACAAACAAAAAATAACTAAGGCAAGCAAGCTAAAAACAAGCTTCCTTAGGGTCTTAGCTTTCCCTTTTGGGGCAGCCAATAAAAAGCACTTAAACTTGCCAGATACAGCTTTTAAAATAAAGAAAACAAGGTTTCCTTCAAGCTTTTAGATCTACCGAAAATTTGACTTGCAAAAGAAAAGATGCTTATGCTAGATCTAGTATAAAAAGGATGATTTTTTTTAACTGCTAAAATCTAAGCATGAAATCAGATCTACTTAAAATTTTACATTCAACAAGAATAGACTTGAGAAATACTAGATACAAAGGATGAGAAAGGTAAAGAAGACTAAGCCTTGAATTTGGGCAAATGGAGTCCTGGTGGTGGATCTTAGAGGGACTATGCCTTTTCCAATAGAATACAAAGAGAAGGGAGATTCAAGCTAGATCAACCATCTCCTCTAAATGGAAATACCTGTTAAACTTAGAAAAAATCTTGCCAAAACACTTTTCAAATCCAGTAATACATATACAGAGGTTAGGATAACATTCAAGTAAACAAACTAAACATGTAATTCCTTAGTCTCTAATCATACATGGATAAACGAATTTGATAAATAACTAATTAACCATTCATTCCTATTGACTAGAAACAATCTTTGAAAGGCAAATCTTGACAACTAAAAATGACATAACTTAACAAAGCTAAGGTTACCTTGTTATCCACAAGTGACAATGCTCATCCAAACATCTAGCAAGATACACAATTATTGCCTCTATTATCACAAAAGTTGTTGCTGCCCCTATGAGGGATCCTATCCAGGATGGGCAGAGGACGGGCAACCAAACCAAGTGACCTTAGAGTGCCTCAACCCTTGCAATTTGTGCAAGTGTCACACCAGAAGGGGGAGACCCTAGCTAGCCAGTGAAGGCTAACTGATGCAAATCAAGACACACCAGCACACACTTGTATGGCAAGAAAACAATCAAAGTGGTTTTGATAAGTAAACCCTAGATCAGTGAAAACAACTAAGGGATGGAGTACGTCAAAGAAACAAGCTGAGAAGGCTTAAGGAGAAAACAAATTGCTAGGCTATACAAATACCGTCCAAATAGTAACAATTAAGCAAGAAAGATCTAGGAATAATATCTATGCTAGAATGAGATGGCCAATTAAGGTGATTGAGCAAGAAAATGACCAATGATTAATGTAGTCACGTGATAATCAGTAATTATGTGATTCTAGCAATAAGATGCAAGTTTGATTAAAGATATTCAAATTTGAATGCAAAGCAAGCATACCCAAGTCAAAAACCAACTTAGTGTGGAATTGCACAAGGAGGGCGATTTCACTTTAGGTGAGACAAGTGCCTGGCAAGGGTAAATGGATTCAGAATCTTTCCAAACTTCACACCTAGGGTTTAAATGATATTTCTAACTTTGGTTTTCGTTATCTAAAGGATTTAACGGTTAAATTTCAAGAAGTGTAAAATAAGGGTTTTGATTGTTTTTGTTCATTTAGTTGACAAATGGAAAGAGAGAATAACGAGAGACTGAGATAGCGTACCTGGAAAATCAAGGATTGCCGGATGAAAGGGAGGACTTGTACTTGTACTTTGATGTTGAGATCCTTTGGACAAAACAAGGGGAGATAGGGGCCACAATGACATAAACATGTTGGAGAACAATAGGGGATGGGAGTGTTTCACAAATGGGATAAAGTGCTTGGGAAACCACCACTAGACTCTAATATAATGCGCTGCGGCTCATTTCCAAGATTTCCTCAAGCTTAGTGAGGATCTTTTCTAAAACCCTTGTGATATGTTCACACGTGATTGTAATTTGGTGAGGTTCTTTGAATTCTCTGTCCTTCCTCCATATCATGTCCCAACCCTTAGGCTCTGTTATCACCAAACTTGTAGTTGCCCCTATGAGGTGGATCCAAGATGGAACAGTAGAGGGNCTCGACTCCCAAATGGATGGTTGTCATGCCAATCGAGGCAATCTTCACTTGATGTTGTCTTAGCCCAAGACAACAATGGGGGAGACCCAGATCTACTCCCAATAGGAGAGATCAGACCAAGACACTAGATCAAATCAATGGAACTTGAAGTACGTAAGGTGTAAGGTGAAGTAAATCGTGTTGTACTTTTTGCCTCGGGATTTGTGTTGCTGTACGAAATCCGTATCGTACGAACCAGCAATAAATGCCGCTGTACCTTGCTTTGATTTTCATGCCCTATTGTTGTACTTTCCCTCCTTGAAATGTGTGCCCTAAGGAAAGTGCTGTTGTTGCTATTTTTCTCTCTTTCTTAGAAAATGGCTCTCTCTTCTCTCTCAAATGCAGAGTGCCTCTTCACTTGGAAACTTTCCCTTTTGGTGAAAAAATTAGGGTGAATGAAAAGCCATCTAATCCTAGGGCTCCAATTAGTCTAGATGAGTGGTTGTGATTAAAATCAGTTTTCTTCACAAAATAATTAATTTCACTCACTTTTTAAATATTTCACTTAAAGTGCACTTTTTCTCTAAAGTGCAATTAATGGTCATCTCAAGTCATTAATATAAAGTCCAAGTGACTCAAACCCCTTTTTCCTAGTGACTCAGGCAAAAGTCACTTAGGGAAACATCTCCTAGGTAAAAATCAACACTCCCTCTTACCGAAGAAGTTGTTCTTCACCACACCCAACTTGTCTTTGAAGTGAATAAACTTGCCTCTTCCAAGAGACTTCGATAGGATATCTGCAACCTGCTCATCAGTGGAAATATACTGCAACATCACAACTCCTCTTTGAACATAATAATGAAATACTGGATTCTCAGAGAGTTGGATGCAACTTTGATTGTCACAGTAAATCAACGTAGGCCTCAGCTCTTAATCAAATAAATCCACCAGCAACTTGAGAAGTCACAACTCCTCGCAACTGGCTTGAATGCCTGCCATATACTCAGCCTCTGTAGAACTCAAAGCAACAGACTTTTACTTCCGACTGAACCACGACACTACTGTCGAGCCCAAACTGAAACAACATCCGGAAGTGCTCTTTTGGTCTGCCACACTGCCTGCCCAATCTGAATCTGTGAAGCCAATCAATCTGATCCCATTCGATCTCCTGTATTCCAGACCATACTCCACTGTCCCTACAAGATATCTCAACACATGTTTTGCGGCTACCTGTGCACCCTTCTAAGCTCCACCATGAATTGACTGAGAGTGTTCATTGCAAAACACAAATTTGGTATGGAGTTAACCAGATACATCAAAGAATCAATGAGCTGACGATATAGCGTAGGATCCACCAACTCTCCCTCAGAAGCATGAAGCTTCTTCCAGTTGGTGACCATCGGTGTGGACATCAGCCTGCAATCCTCCATCCGAAATATCCTCAGAATATCAACTACATACTTTCCATGTCCTAGGAAAATATGGCCAGGCTCTTGCCAAACCTCCAATCCCAAAATATAGTGCATCAACCCAATGTTCGTCGTCCCTTACTCTGAAGAAAGATCTCTCTTACAAACTGCAATAGGTTTCTCATCTCCTATGATAAATAAGTCATCCACATACAACAGAAGAATGAGCGGATCATCTCTAACCATGATGAAATAGAGATTTGGATCTGTCTCACTCTTCTGAAAACCCATCCGCTACAAGTAAGAGTCAATCCTGGAGTGCCAAGCTCTAGGAGCTTGCTTAAGCCCATATAAAGATTTCTTCAGCGTGCACACATGAGACTCTCTCCCATGAATCTCAAATCCCTGAGGCTGCTCAACATAAACCTCCTTTTGTATGATTCTATTGAGAAATGCGGTCTTCACATCCATCTGATGGATCTTCCAACCCATTTCCTCAACAATGGAAATCAACGCCTTGATAGAAGTATAACGAGCAACCGGTGCAAAGGTATCATCATAATCAACTCCCTCAACCTGTGGAAATCCTCGTGCCACAAACCGAGCCTTGTACTTCTCCACGCTACCATCTACAACATGTTTTAGCTTGTAATGCCAACGAGAAGTCACCACTGACTTCCCCTCAGGTCTCGGAACAATCTCCCAAACATCGTTCTTCATCATGGAATAGTACTCTTCCATCAAGGTATCTCTCCAAACATGATGCTGAGAGGCCTCCTCAAAAGTAGAGGGCTCTGAATCACGAAGACTAGCTAGTAATGCCATACCCAATCTGTCTGGCATCTGAATAGCCCTCACTGGCTCCTTGGGTGTTCTAAACTCCTTTGCTTCCTTCAAGGTGTCTCGAAGCCACTTGGGATTCTTCTTCCCTGAAGACTGCTCCCACATTGGTCTGTCCTCATCTGATGAACTCCCAAAGGTAGAAGCCCCAATAACCTGTGAACTAGAAGTTGGTGTACCAACAATTGGTGAACCCTGTGATCTTGAAGCTTTATACGGTGAACCTATAATCTAAGACCCAAGACCTGTCCTCGAAGATCTTGGTGGTTGAACCACTGAAATTGGAGAAGCTTTGCCTATATTGTGTGGTCCAGTAACCTCATAAACCTGTGAACCTGTCTGCCGCACTGAAGGTACCTGTGAAGCTACTTGAGGTGCAGGAACTTGTTGCTCTCCCTGCTCTGACTCTCTAGACTTCCTGAAGGCCCACTCCTCAAATCTCACTTCCCTCCTCACAACCACCTTCCTCTGAGAAAGAAGATAAATGTGGAACGCCTGCGAAGTCTCATCATATCCCACAAAGATGCCTTTCTCTACTGTGGGCTCAAACTTTGTCGTCTTCTTAGAAGGGACATGTGAATAAGTCACGCAACTAAATATCCTAAAATGACCCACCTCAGGCTTCTTGCCTGTGAAACTCTCCTCAGCTGTCTTGTTCCCCACGACACCATGGGGATTCCTGTTCTGAAGATAAATAGCTGTACTGCATGCCTCAGCCCAAAGGAAGAAAGGAAGTGACTGAACATGAACATAGCTCTAGCTGCTCCAACAATAGATCTGTTCTTCCTTCCTGCCACTCCATTTTTGCTCAGGAGCGTATGGAACTGTCAACTGCCTCTGAATGCCCTCCTGTCTGCAAAACTCATCAAACTCCTTTGAGGTATACTCACCCCTGTTATCTGATCTGAGATCTAGTATCTTCCTCCCTGTCTAGTTCTCCACAAGAGCTTTGAGCTCTTGGAACCTTTGCAAGACCTCCTTAGATTTCCTGTTCTTCAGAAAGTCGATCCATGTCTTCCTCGAATGGTCATCGATGAATGTCACATAATACTCGAATCCTCTCAGAGAAACAACTGACATAGGTCCACACAAGTCGGAATGTATCAAGTCAAGAACTCCCATTGACCTGTTATCACTGCTCGTAAAAGTAGTCTTGGTGTACTTTCCAAAGCACACCCCTTGCATACCTCACTGTGCTCCGTGCTGAACTTTGGCAACCTTGTAACCATATACCTCAACATACGCAAAGCTGGATGATTCAGATGAGCCATCCTCCTGTGCCACAACTCACAAAGCTCGCTACCGCTGTTATGTGCTAAAGCATGCTGAGGCTGAAACAAGAGCTTCTACAGTTTCCCACATCTGACTCCAATGGTGTATGAAGCAGATGGTCCCACTGTCTTGGGAAACACACGCACATGTCCATTTAGGAAGGGCACCCAAAGACCTCTATCCTTGATTATGGAAACTAAGATCAAGTTCTTCTCCAGCCCAGGTCCATACAGTACATCTCTCAAAATGATGGGACTCATGGACTCCCTTTGAAAGGTAATGGTCCCACGCCCAACTGCTCTGACAACTGTGTCATCCCCCAACACTACCTCCACATCAATCTCTGCCTGTGAAAGCTTAGAGAACATCTCTTGAGCACTTGTCAGGTGGCTCGAAGCTCCACTATCGATATACCACGTGTTGGTGGTGGATGCACTCAAGGAATGACTTGTCAACAAGGAATACTCCCTCTCAATATCAACATCTGCACTGGTGATGATGGATACTCTCTCTCTATCAACATGTCTAGTGCAAAGAGAAAACTCTCTCAAATATCACTGTAAACTCCTCCACCTCTGTCGAAGCTACTGTCTGCTTCTTCTTCCGTGGACACTACCCAACATAGTGCCCAAACTTTTGACAAGCGAAGCAATTCACAATGCTCAAATCCTTCTTCTGCCCCTCCTGTTGCTTAGCCCCACCCTTCTTGAACTTCTTCTTTCCCTTGGTTGTCAAAGCCACATTCTCTTCATCCTCCCTACTAGTAGAAGCGCTGCCCTGCACAAGACCCCTCCGAGTCTCCTCTTGAACAAAATCATCACAAATCTTGTCCCATGTAGGTATGTTCTCCCTAGCCACTAGAGCCTCCACAAACACAGCCCAAGGCTTTAATACCCCATTTGTAGCTGTCCGCACTAGCTCTGCATTAGGAACAACCTCCCCCACTGTTGCAAGCTCATCTCTCACCTGAGAGATCCTAGTAAGGTAAGATATCACAACCTCCCCTTTGGCCATCTTGATACTTTTCAACGTCTCCCTCAAAACCATTTTTCTTTTCTCGTTTGAGCTTTGAAACAAGCTGGTCAAAGCATCCCACATTTGATATGCACAGGTCTTACTTGAGATGTGAGGAATCACATGGTCTTTAATTGCATCTAGGATTATTCTTCTAGCCTTAATGTCCTTATTGAAAGCGACTAGTCCAACTGGATCGACGGTACCATTGGAAACAACAATAGGATGAGCTGTAGTATTTTTGACTACCTCATTCCATAACTCATTTTCCTCCAACATAAGCAATATCCTAGCTTTCCATGGGACAAAATTCCTAGCGCCATCAAGCCTATTCTCCATCCTAAGTCCAGTTGCCATTATATCTGCAAAGTTCAACTTTCAACAAGGTGCTGCCCATTGACAAAAGAAATCACTGAACTCTGAAATTTTTCACTTTGTCTAAATCTTCCCTCTTTAACAAAGCTTTGATACCATGTAGAATTTTCAGCACTTTCCCAATCCGGTTTCCAACTCCGTTTTAAAGCATTGTTTAATGCCCAACCTAATTTGTTTTACTGCTGCAAATTAGATTTTTCTCATAAACAATAAAGGACTGAAACACAAGCAAAGTTTCTATTGCATTTTTATTAACAACAAATAAACCACATTCAAAGATAAATTTCAGACACAGTATTTTTAGTCCAATGACCTAGGAAAAGCTCCAATCTCCGGGGAAAACCTGTGAGAGAGAGATATTTTTATTATCTGGAAAATTTATAGCAATTGACAGAAATAATTTTCAGACCAACTTATCTCAAGCAGACGAAAATATTCTACCTCGTTTTTTCGTGCCAAACAGAAAAATGCAAACTCATAAATTTTCTTTGTTTTTTGCTTCGATTTCCATGCTGCTGTACGGACTGTACGACAGCTGTACAGACCTCGAAATCTGTGCTTGCAAACTGCCTCAGGATTCGTACCCAGTTTTTTCCTTGAAAATAGTGCTAAGAAATTTGCCTCGAAAATTGTGTTGTACTTTTTGCATTGGGATCTGTGTTGTTGTAAGGAATCCGTACCATACGAACCAGCAATAAATGCTGCTGTACCTTGCCTCGATTTTTGTGCCCTACTATTGTACAATCCTTCCTCGAAATGCGTGCCCTAAGAAAAGTGTTGCTGTTGCTATTTTTCTCTCTTTCTTAGAAAATGGCTCTCTTCTCTCTCAAATGCAAAGTGCCTATTCACTTGGAAACTTTCGCTTTTGGTGAAAAACTTAGGGTGAATGAAAAGCTATCTAATCCTAGGATTTAGATTAGTCTAGATGAGTGGTTGATGAGAGGAAAAGGCTTTTAAATTAATTCTAGGAGTGATTTCAAGATTCGAAACAAGGTCAGTATCTACACATTGAACCAACTTATTCTGATTAAGGATTGGATGAAGAATTCTATCGGTACTATTAGGACAAGGCTCCTCATTGCAATGTTCTTGATCAAGTTCACTTATAATCGTATCATCATGTGATTGTTCTTCTTTAAGCTCTAGATAAGGAAAAACATCAATAAGTTTGGTTTTAGTTTCCCTATCACTCTTACAGGCGTGCTCTTCAATCATAATATGACCACAAGATTGCTTTTCAACAGAAGTTTGATTGATTTCATCAAAGTATGAATCCAGATTCAGATGGCTTGGATACTAACTCAAATTATCGTCAATTAGGCAATGACTATGAAGTTGCTCTTCTAAAGGCTCTTTAATGGACTCACAAATGGAAGGCTCAACTATGGATGTTTCTTGATTGTTAGGTTCCCTTCCATGGATTAAATCCAAGATTTGCTCTGTGACTGCTTCGGGTAATAACAACAGAGTATCTTGTATGATTTGATTGATCTCTCTTAATTTTAGTATGAGGTTTTGAAACATTATCCTCAAAGTACTCTATAACATTCTTATGGATTGCAGGCACGCTCATAATTTGGAACATTTCAAGAGAGGACTGGTCAAATTGAGAAAGCAAATTGGCAATATACTGATCGTAATCATTGCTAGATTCACACTCTAAAGAACTATCTATTAACAGATCTGTGAACATGTCATACCCAGTGATGGATTCTTGTGCTAAATGATCAAACCACAGTTGAACATCCCCTTGCAAGGATTCTCCTAAGGATCACATATAAACATCCTCATTATCCACACCTCTAATTTCCATGTAATCCCAGAGAATGTCCAAATGACTTTCAATAGATATATCCTTATTTCCACTAAACTGGGGCAACCTCCTAGTGTAATCGTTTGGCATAGGATGAGGTGCTCTTGGTATTTCAGAAAAGTCAAAAGGATACTGCTTGTCATGTTTTTTAACAACTCTGGTTACTTGGCTATAAGGCTTTGACTGGGACTGACCTATAGGTTCATGTCGACTTACAGGTCCACTGGGGATGGTTGGGAAAGCTTTATTGCATGGGTGAGGAAATTGGTGGGTATCATAAAGATTGTGATAATTAGATTCATATCCATAATCATGCTCAAAATCATCCTCATACCCGTAGTCTGACCTCCATCTATCCCTTTCGTTTATTTGTCTTGTAGTTTCAATCATGTTTTTGGTTAATTCCTTCATGTGTCTAAAAAATACATTTGAATTCATTATGATTTATGTGATGGGTTCGCTTCTCAATGGAGTCGCCAGGTGAACCACGCAAGTAATTCACCGAAAAGATATATGTCGTAGGGAAAGGTGAGGTATGTTGAACCAAGGTAGGCCTTTACCTCCCCGGCAACGACGCCAAAATGTTATCACTAGCCTTGTAGTTTCCTATGTGAGGTGGATCCATGATGGATGGTAGAGGGACAGGCAACTAAGGAGGTGGAACCAAGACTGCCTAGACTCCCAAATGGATGGTTGTCACGCCAATCAAGGAAGTTTTCGCTTTATGTTATCTAAGTCCGAGACAACAAAGGGGGAGACCCAGATATACTCTCGATAGGAGAGATGAGACCTAGATACCAGATTAGATCAAGTAGGCTTGAGGTACGTAAGGTGTAAGGTAATTGAAGACCCTAGATCTATGAGAGATGTTACCAGGTGTGCCAAGGATTTGTATTAGGGTTTTGGAAGTGTTAAGTTTGATCCAAAGTGGAACCAAGGTAAGTTATGGGGTGGATACAAGATCTGGGGTTGAGGTACTAGCAACTGATGAAGATGACCGTTGCCTTGGGAAACGTAACTAATGCAGGGTGAGTAAGGACAGAGCTGGGACTATCTAGTACCAAAGGGATAGACTCAATGAAAGATGTGACAATGTCAAAGTACCTGAGTCATCAAAGAAAAGTCAACTTTCAGGGAAAAGAGGTCAAAAGAGGGCTAGTGCTAGGCTTGGAGATCAGTGCTTGTTGGGACTTGGGCAATGGAGTCAGTATTTGCACAACGTTAGAGTGAACCCACTTGGGATAAGCCTTGATCTATGGACCCAGAAAAGTGTTTGGCCCGGAAAATTTAGTTTGTAGAGGAAAGTAGGAGGGCTAGCACTAGGGTTTGGAGGGACAGATCCTCAAATCTAGGACAATTCGAGAGGCATCAGCTCAACGTTGGAGGAGAAATGGGATGTGGATGACCTGATCTACAAACCCAAGTTGGAAAAATGCAAAAAAAACAGAAAATGACTAGGAGTGCTATGGTGCTGAAAGTCAGTTTCTCAGATCTAGGGCCACCTGACAGCAACTAGCTCAGCGTTGGAGGTGTTTTGGAATGAGGAGAACCCGATCTATGAACCCAAGTGGTTATTTTCTGGAAAAAGGCAGATCTGGAAAAGTCAAAATTTCAGTGGGGGCGCTAGATCTAGGGCAAACCAGCCACTTTTTGGATAGCATTGAGGATGAATTGGTGAGAGGGATGCTCGATCTACAAAACCCAACAGTGGTTTGTCCAAATATCGAACAGTTCCCCGATTAAGTATTTTTGGATTTTTTAATATTTTGGAGTTTTTAGTAAATTGAAGAAAAGCATGTACAATGGATTGAGATCATGGAAGAAAAGTATCAACTTGTAGATCTTTCCTGGAAAACCTTGTAGATGCCTTGATGATGATGATCCCTGCCATCCCGATCAATTTGAGAAGCTTGAAGCGAGTTCTATGTCCAGTGTTTTCCCGAAGGAGTCAATGCGCCCTCTCTCCTGCACAACAAACGTCAACCATATCAGATTTGTCGCCACATGGGAAAAAAACTAAATGCTACAGAAAAATAACAAGAGAAAATCATAGATCGCAATGACACTAATGAAAACCCCTTGATAAAAAATGAAGACAATCCAAGCGAGTTGAGGTCCCTCTGCAAAAACGCCTAAGCTGAAGTCGCCCTCCTGTAGACAAGACAAAGATTCGCAAAAATATATAAATCTTGCAACAATTTCCACAAATGCTAGGAAGCAAAAGACTTTCCAATCACCATCTAAGAACATCAGATGCAAAGGAGATCCAAAAAAATATCTGCAACAAAGTTTTTCTATCAATCAGATCCAAGAGCCAAAGAACCCTTACAAATGAGAAGCTCTCTCCTTTAAATAGAAATGAGAGAACCAAAATCTTAACCACTTTCAAAACCGGTGGCTAAGATTAAAAGATATAAATGTTCTAATCAATGGTTGAGATGAGCTCAACATACAATACATGGATCAATATAACCATAAAGTACCAAAGTGGACTAGATCATCCATAAAGAGGGTACCTCACTCAACAAGAAATAAATGAAGCACATGGTGGGTCCATGGAGTGTTAACTAACTCCCTCTGGGTGCCCCATGGCACAATAAAATAATATAATATTTTAATTTTTTGACTTTATGCCTCCTTGAGGAACTCGTGAGCCTCCCAAAAGATCTAGAAAATAATATAGAAATGCCCGAAAAATAGGTGTGGGCCGAATCAGGTGCTGTAATTGCTGGAGAAGGTGCGGAGGACATCACTCTCATCATCATGACTCATCTTATGCCATTTCCTTGCCTCAGTAGCCCAAATCGATTTCTTCAATAGCCATTTAATCATTTTTTAATCTTCCTCGAGAAATGTGAACATGCCAAAACAACCTCCTAGGGTGCCTGCGTTGTCCAATTGAGCCCACCAAGATCTCTGGGATGTGGGTACTATGGTACAATCAAGTGGCTGCACCCCCTATGCCCCATACAACGCCCTAGGAGATCCAATAAAAACATCTCCTTGCTCAGACACATCATCCTATGAAGCAAAACTGCATCAAAAGGGTAAAATGAGCCTGAGCATCTTTGCAAGTGCCCGAAACTGAAAATAAGCTATCTCATTAGACTCAGAGAGTCCAAATCCATCTAGGGTGTATACTCATACCCTTTCTAGGTCTCTACCTGATCATCAACAATATCCAGTAGACAATATAATCACCTATAAATGACTAGATACCAATAATATAACTCAGACTATCATCCATCCGCTGCAAGTGTTATAAGGCTAAGACATGCTTTACAAATCATTTAAGAAACAATCACAACAAGTAGCAGTCATCTCACTGGCAGTACATCAACCAAATACATATATAGGGTTTTATTTATTATTACTCAGACAAGACTTTCAGAACCATACCCACTTCATAGTTGTAGTCAAATTTGCTAGTGAAGGGTGAAGGCTGAATTGACAAGGCTAGGGCAAAGGATGACTACCAACTTAACATCATGACACTTTGGATATGGAAAGGGAATACTCACTATAACCACATGTCGGGCAAACAACAACACAAGGAATGGTGATGCCTCACAAATGGTTGAGTTGTTCAGAGAGTGCTTATTCAACTTAGGCATCATGTCTACATCAAGTTTGATCCAGTTTCATTAGGACCATCAATTTTATTTCCATGGCCTTTTTGGCCTATATGACCCTTTGGGACTTCACCAGTGCTTAAAAAAGCACAGCTAATGGCAGCTTTCATCCAGGACATATTCAAATTTATAAGGTCAACAATATTTGGATATAGCATATATTTAACCATTGCTTTTGGGACCTTTTCTTATACCCTTCACGGGGTATTTTAGCATTTCATTGCTCTTGCCCTTTGCTCACATATGTTAAGAAACACAGTTTATAATTTATGTTTTTCATGGGCACATATATAAACATTTCCAATGCAAGTAGTACATGAGCTTTCAGTTTTAGCCAACAACATCTCAAGTGACCAGGGGGGGTTCTGCATAGTGCCAAACATCGGGACAACCGACCAAAATGATTTAGGCATACAATCCAACTTACCAAAGGCAAGTTCTGCCACCAACTCAGAGCCGAGACATAGTATAAACAGGGAGGTTTGTCAAACAAAGGTTCTAGCGGGGAAAGGTCCTCCATGCCACAAGTCAAGTAGTAAGTCGGGTTAAAACAAAACTGGAAGGTAATGGATGGGTGGAGACAGTGAATGATGAAGCCAACACTAGCAAGCGAAATAAATGGTGGGAATGACTACCTCTATTCTCCCTAAGGAGGGTAACACCAATGAGTATAGATCAGGAACTTCCAAGTCTAAGTAGGGACATCAATACATAATACAAATACATCCAAGTCCATATATTTATGACCGCTAGATTATGACACTAAATGCTAGTATATGTCACAAAAATGAGTATAAGAGCAATGATAACCATAACACAATATAATAAATGCTGAGTCATAACCATGCAAATAATCCATCTGAACCATCATCTGTCCATTGAGAAAACAATAAAACCAATTTTGGCATCATCAACTGCTCTGCAAATGACTAAATGGCTACATCAGTCCTCGAATCTGAGTGTCCTGAGACTCAGTCCTGACATGGGAGAGTATAATAGTCCACTAACAAAATAATGGTCCGTCAAAACTCATCTCAGCATCTCATATGTAAGAGATCTGGTTGAAAAATGTACTGTATCTGAAAAATAGAATATGGTAGCCTGGCTACTATATATGTGATAACAGTGCACTTTTTCTCTAAAGTGCAATTAATGCCTATCTCAAGTCATTAATATAAAGTCCAAGTGACTCAAACCCCTTTTTCCTAGTGACTTAGGCAAAAGTCACTTAGGGGAACAATTCCTAGGAAAAAATCAACAATCCCCTCCGTTTCAGTTTCTGAAACGGGGAACGACATTTCTCCTCCCCTTCCTAGACGTTTCCGGTAACTTAGCTTCTCGCTTTCGCTCCCGCTCCCAAGTAACCTTGCCTATAAATACTTGAATTTGGCTCCAGGGATTTTAAAGTCTTGTGCATGCAAGGGCATCCTTTGGCTGGCCTTCTATTTACAGCTTTTTAGTTTTTAGATGACTTATTTTTATTCATTGATTTATTTTGTTTGGGTGCACAAATTTCAACTTACACAAGATTGGCAATTATAGCTGTTTGAGTCATATTAGAATATTCCAGCCAAAACTAGAATATGTAGTTGCTAGGCAATTATAGCTGTTTGAGGCATATTAGAATATTCCAGTCAAAACTTGAATATGTAGTTGCTATTATATGGTTCATGGACTTTCCTAGACTGATAGAATAACTTCTTCCTTTCCTCATTGTGGACCTTGATATTTATCATGCAGGATGTAATATTTGTTGCAAGAGCTCCTGGACGGTTAGATGTCATGGGTGGGATTGCAGATTATTCAGGAAGCCTTGTTTTACAGGTACTTTCTAATTCAATATGACGATACCTTTTCAAGTCATAATACATACAAACTCGGACCTTTTGTTATTATAAATATTTTTATTTCCTACTGAAAGCAAATGGAAGAAGCTATTATCGGCCCTTGCATGTCAAACAGAGATGACAGAGTGGTCCCTTTGTTTGTGTAGAGTGTATTGCAATATCATAGGCTAGACCGTGCTATGCCTAAACTCATCTTGCTACTAAAACAAATTAGGACTTTATATGTGATGTTTTCAGTTCAGGAGATTCTTATAGGCATACTATCTCTTGAACATTTAATGTATTATAACTGAAACTGACAGTGTGACATCCCAAAGCTCTTTTCATTCAAATCAGATTCTTTTATTAGTTTGGACAATTAATAGACTTGGTAACTTAAGTAATATTTTTGAGTTTCCTAGGTGGCAGATTATTTTTACTAACAAGAGTTATGTTACAGTTGCCAATCAAAGAGGCTTGCCATGTTGCTGTGCAAAGGAGTCATCCAAGCAAGCAGAGGCTTTGGAAACACGCACTTGCTCGGCAAAATGCAAAAGGGGAAGGCTTTAGATCTGTGATGCAGATTGTATGTGCAATACTGGAACTTTCCATGTGTTCTCTATTTGCTGTTATGCTTTGTAGTTAGGGTTTGAACAGTATTTTTTAATAAGAAATGAGCATGCTTATTTGATTACCTCTATCACATGGAATTCAGATTCTGTAAAGGGCAATGGAATTTATTTTCTTGTGATGATATGTATGCATATAACCCAAATGAAGATCTTGTAACAAACATATCTTGCTGGCCACTAACACAGAATCCCCTGAGAGGAATCTGAATTAAGAAAGACCTACAAAATTACAAATGTATCAAAGAGTGTAACTACCACAAGATCATGTGAATTACAGCTAATCTGAATTTGGAAAGAAGGCCCAGATGGCAGTGTTTTGAAACACATTTGATGCAAAAAACCTGAGCATCAGTCTTGAGCCATTAGGTTCAAAACATGTGTCTCAAGTTCCAATACAATTCCAAGCAATAGTCTTCAGTAATTTTTAAAGTTTCAATGACCATTACAATAGGAGGAGCTTCTCTTATATAGACAAGAAGCTCCAAACCTCCTCAAATTAAAATAATAATAACCAAGGATGAGATCCTAGATCTCTCCTAGAACAACACAAACAAGTAGATTTTCCTAAATCACTCCCAAGTGACATGTCAAAGAAATACTAATAATGCTTATTGCCACTCTGTTAGAAATACTAATACTAATAATGCTTAGATTTTCCTAAATCACTCCCAAGTGACATGTCATGATCTCAAAGGTGCCCCCTCTAGTAAAGTATTGGATCATGTCAAGTCATCAAAATAGTTATTGGTAAACTCCTCCTAGGTACATCCTCCAATTAATATGCTCAAAACCTGTGTAAAAGTAGCCTGCATAGAGGAGTGCTTGTTTAGAAAGGATATGAATTCAGCCAAAAATGACAAAAGTGGCCAACTTTTGGATAGGAAAATGTGTTACCTGGCCACCTATCATATAATAATAATAATAATAATAATAAATAACTACAATAGATAATAATAATAAACAATAATAATGAAGAGACACATCTTGACCAAAGGACATGACCTATCAACCATGGTGATGAGTCAATGCATATATAAGCATACTGCCCCATGGCATTTTAATCATCATATTCTATCTAGTCAATCATTTATATTTTAGATTACCTGTCCTATAAGGATTTCTGTTTACTGTCTTTCTTATGTTGGATAATTTATAGTAAATGAACATTGTTCGTCTTATTGGTATTAGAGTTGAGATTGAATTTGGCCTTTGGCCACATCTTTATTGAAACCTTGTTTGACCTGACTGTTGGTTATAATCAGAGTTACAGGAATCGCGACTCAAATCGCGATTTTTCCGAGTTTGACTCGGATTAGAGGCGAAACGAGCCGTTTCAGCTCGCGGCGAGTTAAAATCGGGTCGGGAGGGTTTAAATCGGAAAATCGCCGAAAATCGGATCGTATCGGCATGGCTCAGCGAGTTAAACAATTTTCCCACCTGTCGGCTGACTCATTCCTCGAAAAAAGAGAAAACCCGCATTTTTTTTACCGCGTTTTCTACCCATCCTCGACGCCGCATCTTTATTTATTTTCGGCCACCATTATTGTTCTTCACGACTTTGCAGGTTTTTCTTTCACCGGCGTCTGTTTTTCTTCACGGGCGTCCTCTTCATCCACAGGCGTCCTCTTCATCACGGGTGTCCAGCATCACGACGTTCTCTTCATCCACTGTCTTCATCCACGGGCTTCATCCACGGGCGTATCCTCCTGCATCCGCGTTGTAACTGTTGCTGTTGTCTTCTCTTGCTTGCAGATTGTGTTTTGCTGCTGCTGCTACAAGTCGTGAGTGGTCACAACCGTCACAGCAGGTATGTGATGGCTTTTTTTAAATTTTTTTAAATTTTAACATTTTAATATTTATTTTAACTTTTAAGCCTATACTATATAGTTTTTAAAATTTGTAATGCATTGTATTTATTTTTTTATTTTTATTTTTAAAATTTTTCATAATTTATTATAAGTTTTAAATTTTAAACCTTATTTTAATTTTAATTTTAACTTTTTAATAGTTTTTATTTTGATTTTTGTAATGCATTTTATTTATTTATTTATTTTTATTTTAAAAATTTTTCATAATTTATTTTAAGTTTTAAATTTAAAACTTTATTTTAATTTTAATTTTAACTTTTTATCAGTTTTTATTTTGATTTTTAATTTATTATTTGATTTTTTCTTTGCTATATTTTATTTATTTATTTTTATTTAAATAAAAAATGTTAAAAATTAAAATCAAAGTTTTTTTTGGTTAATTTTATTTCTTTAATTTAACATCATTTCACAATTTTATTTTATTTATTTTTTAATGCAAAATTTGACAATCAAATTTTTATTTTTATTTTTTATTTAATATTTGATTTTATTTTTTAATGTTTTATAACTTGCAGATTTGCATTTTGAAGGCAGCAGGGTAAGGTTGGCCACTAAACTATATTAAATTGGGAAGTAGATTGTCTTTTTGATAGTGTGAAAATGCCAAGAGAAAAAGACTTTGCTTGGGCCTACTGTGAGAAGATTTCAGGGTCAACCAAGTTGCTGTGTAAATTTTGCAGAGAGCATTGTAGTGGTGGAATTTATAGATTCAAATTCCATATTGCTAAGCTTCCTGGGCATGACATAAGTCCTTGCAAAGCTGTACTTGAGGATGTTAGACACCAGGCCAGCTTGGCCATTGATTGCATGAATGAATCCAAAATGAAGAAAGCAAGGGTAAACATGGAGATGGGAAATGTTGCAGGTGTTGGTGGACAATCCTCTAATACCCCCATATCCCCTCCTTCTGTCGAATCCACAATGCCTCTACCTAACCCAAATTTTCATATTCCAAACATGGCTCAAGATCAAAGCCAAATGCCACAAGTTTCACAACCTCCTCCTATTCCTACAAATTTGAGCACTGGAGGAGGAAATATCCACACTTTTTTTGCACCCCGTACACAACCAGGTGCCCAGCCTAGCTTAGATGGCACTGGTTGGAAAAAGAATGTCCATAAGCAAGCAAGGAAGGCCATTGCTAACTTTTGGTATTATTCTGACATTCCTTTCAACTGTGCCAGAAGTCCTTATTGGCAATCTATGATTGATGTAGTTGCTATTGCAGGCCCGGGGTTCAAAGCCCCTACATCTGAGAGCCTTAGGAGAAATATGTTGCTAGAGAGTGTTGATGACCTCAACCTTGTGCATGTTGAGTTTCGTACATCATGGGCAGAAACAGGGTGCACCATCATGAGTGATGGATGGACAGATAGGAGGAACAAAACTTTGATTAATTTCCTCGTTTCTTGTTCAAAGGGGACAATGTTTCTCAAATCAGTTGATGCCTCAGACAAAGTTAAGAGTGCTCAACTTATTTGTGAAATGATGGAAGAAATTGTTCAAGAAGTGGGAGAAGAAAACATTGTGCAAATTATCACTGACAATGTAGCTAATTATATGTCTGCTGGTAGATTGTTTTAGGCTAGGCACCCCACTATATTTTGGAGCTCTTGCGCTGCACACTGCAAAGACCTGATGCTCGAGGACATTGGGAAACTTCAATGGATACAAGAAGTTGTGGAAAAGGCAAAATCCATAACCAAATTCATCTACAATCACACAAATGTCCTTTCCACCATGAGAACATACACTGAAGGCAAGGAGCTTGTTCGCCCTGGAGTGACGAGATTTGCAACAAACTTCATCTCCTTGCAATCTGTAGTAGAGCAAAAGGTCAATTTAAAGAGAATGTTTTTGGGACCTGAGTGGATGGCTTCTAGACATGGAAGAAGCCTTGAGGGCATTGAAATTGTTGCCCTTGTCTTTAATGATGGTTTTTGGAGAGATGTAGAAGAAATCATTGCTGTGACTGAACCACTTGTCAAAGTGCTCAGGTACTTAATTTCAATTTTGTAAACCTTTTCAATGTTCATCAATTCAATTTGAATTCAAATTTCAAACTTTTTTACATGTTAATTAAATTTAAACTTTAAAGTCTTAAATTGATGATTGATCTTTCAGGATGGTTGATGGTGAGAAACCCGTCATGGGTTACATTTATGAGTCAATGGATCTCGCCAAGGAAGCCATAAAAGCCAAATATATGAATGATGAGACCAAGTACATGCCTCTTTGGGACATCATTGATGAGAGGTGGGATAAGCAATTGCACTCTCCTTTACATGCTGCTGAATACTTTTTCAATCCAGCATATTTTTATGACAAGACCAAGTTTAGTGAGGATAGGGAGGTTGGCCGAGGGCTTATGACTTGCATTGAGAGGATGAACCCAAATCCAGAAGTCCAAACTCGTATCATTGCCCAGCTCCAAGACTATAGGATTCCTTCAAAATTGTTTGCTTATACCAGTGTTATACGGGAAAGGACAAAAATGTTGCCAGTTATTTTATAATTTGTATTACAAATTTTGTAATTTTGTATTATCTTTTATAATTTTACACTTTATTATCTCAATTCTTCGAAGTTCGAAGTTTTTTTCATCTTCAATTATCAATCTTGACTTTTTAACACTTGCCCCATGTTAGGTCTTTGGTGGCAAAATTTTGGCGGTGATACACCAAGTCTTAAGAAGTTTGCCACTAGGATCCTAAATCAAACTTGCAGCGCTTCAGGTTGCGAGCGCAACTGGAGCATGTTTGAGAAAATCCATTCCAAGAGGCGTAGTCGCTTGACACAAAAGCGCTTGAATGACCTCGTTTTTGTCCACTACAACCTTCGGCTTCGCAACAGGCTGTTACTTGGTGAGACACTTTATAATCATTTGTAATCTTAAATTTTAATCATTTGTTTAAACTTTAAAATTTTAAAGTTTAATTCACATTTTGAATGTATCTTGATTCTTGATGTTGACAGGTTTGGATCATTCAGCTATTTCCTTGGGCCAAGATGACTTGGAGGTAGAATTGGAACAGAATGGGGATCCTACAACTGTTGCTACATCTACTTGGATTCATTCAGAGGAGGCTCCTCTTTTTAGTTTCGAGGACTTAGAGACCCTTGAGGGTCAAGTAGCAAGAGATGCGAGAGCATCTACTTCTTAGTTTTAACTTTTTCTTACTATTTCGTATTTAGTATCTAGATTCTAGATTTTGGATCCTCGCTTTATGTATTTTTGGACTCATCTTATGGATGAGAGTTGATAGATTTTGGACATCTTTCTGGATTATCATTTATGGACTCATCTTATGCATGAGAGTTGATATATTTTGGACATCTATGATTCTATTGATATCTTTTAGGCATCTATTGATATCTTGCAGTGGATGGACATGGTTGTTTTGAATATCTATACTTTTTTTTTAATTCAAAATAGAGGTATATATCTAATTTTTTCGGATTTGCCGATTTTTTCCCGATCCGATTCAAACTCTTCGCTCTTTTGCCTCATCGATTTATTGCCGATTCCGAGTCTGGTAAGTATGGTTATAATTATCAGGTATTTTGGCCATAATCAGGCTTTTGGCTAGTAATAGTTCATAACTTTTATTGAGGAATAATTACTATGCTGCAAAGAAAAATCTGAAGGATTACATTAGGAAGCTTGACCATTGTAAACAAATTCAGAAAAATCATGACCTTTTGAAGCCAGCGCTGTCACTCCTTGTGATAAGAAGCTTATTTAAAATTCAAATTATGTTTTAAGAGAAAAAACTCTTCGCTGCCTTTGGTAACTAAAGACATCAAGAATTTTGAGGAAATAATCGATTAAGTATTGAAATTAGAAAAAGCGTATTAGAAATAATGAACGCCCATATCTCTCTGCTAATAATGAAATTCTGAGCAAGATTCAGGTATTAATATCATGAAAGACTTATTGGCCGGTGTGAGAAATGGGGGATGATGTGTCAGTGTTCGATCAGTGAAACTGGGAGATAAGATAGGGCTTAAAATCCTGTGAGCCCTGAGAATAGATGCCGCTGCCAATCATAAATTATAGGGAGCACAGACTGACTGCTGCACAAAAGGGTAATAGTCATGTAGGTGCACAAAAGTGTAACAGCCCTGTGGCTTGTGCAGTTTTACATTGTATTTTGACTGGATTGTAATTTTTAGTCTGATTGACCTACTTTTGTGGTCATTAATAAAATTATCTTATCTTATCTTATCTTCAAACTAGTGTTGGAAAACTAGTTGAAAAATCGGTGACCTTTTATAAAGTCACGATTTTTTTCCCTGTTATCACAAAAGTTGTGGTTGCCTCTGTGAAGGATCTTATCTAGGATGGGCAGAGGACGGGAAGCCAAACCAAGTGACCTCAAAGTGCCTCAACCTTTGCAATTTGTGAAAATGTTGCACCGGAAGAGACTCTCTCGACTTTAGGTTAAGCCAGAGCTGAGCCAAGGGGGAGACCCTAGCTAGCCGGTGAAGGCTAACTAATGCAAATCAAGACACACACAAGCATACAAGCATATGATGGATGATAATAGAAGGTGGCCTTGAAAGAAGCCCTAGATCAAGTAAATAAAATTAGAGGGATAGGGCGCCTTAGAGAATGAGCTGAGAGGGCTTAATGTGAAAATGAAATTCTCTGCTATGTAAAAATGCTATCCCAATAGCAACATTTCAAACACAATAGATCTAGGATGAGTGACTATGCTAAAACGAGATGGCCAAGTTGTTGGTGGGAGAAAATTTAGCGAATAGGAGAATAGGACCATGAAGTGGCAAAATAAACAAACCTCTAGCGATTAAAATGCAAGTTTCATAAAAGATATTCAAGTTTAAATTCAAAACAAACATACCCAAGTCGAAAGCTAACAAAAGGTGGAAATGCCCAAGGAGGGCAATTCCCCTCTAGGTGAGGCCAGTGCCTAGAAAGGGTAAATGGAGTCGGAGTGATTTCAAACTTTGCACCTAGGGTCTAGACGCCAAAACTGACTTGGGTTTTTAATATCCGAAAGATTTATTAGTTGGAAACTTAGATATAGAATTTCTTGGTTTTGGTTTATTCATTTGGTTTTTAGTGACATGGAATTGAGAAAATTTTGGAGAGAAACTTGTTGCCTCCTTTCACGCACCTGGGGAGATTTAGCGTAGCAGAAATATTCAAGCTGCTAAGTGCGTCCTTGGGGGCAAGTCTCGAGTCAGGTGCTGTCACTTGATCCTGACTCCTTCGTTTAGGCACAGAGCCAAGGGGGGTAGTTCCTGAAAAGAGTTACTAAGGTTCTTTTGATTTTAATGGTTTACGGATTAGATAGTTTGTTAGGAGTTTATTGAATGAAAATACTGGAACAAGATAAGTTGCAAAAATAAAATGAAATGACTTTAAAGCAAATAAGATTTGTAAATGAACCAGTGCCAAATTGGAGTTGAATAGTTGTTGTTGATGTAATGGAAAATGTTTTGCAATTTGTTCTTGGTAAATTTTAAAGTTATTAAGTATGAATTAAGTTAAGGGGCAAAGGGGATTCCTAATATACCGTGAGGTACTGGGAATATGTTCGGATTCTGAGAAGAGTGGCTTCGCACGGGAAAATGTGTGCTAGATGGAGTCGTGGAGGGGTGTTCAACACTACACCAACAAGGATGTAGTCTAGTGGGACCCTACTACCACTTTCTAGTTGTTCCCGCTTTCCCTAAAGAATTTGCCCATTGTTCCTCAGGTTCCTTACGCTGGATTTTCGTAATATTTGAAGGGTTGTAACTTTTATTAATGTGAGTTTGATAAATTAAATGTGAGGAATTAGTTAGTGCATATTCCTTCTTTTGATTATCCCAAAGCTTAGGGCGAACATGCAATGGGCAAGAGCATACACCGGAATGGCATGTTGTCTGTATTTTTCTTGAAGAAATAATAAATCTCTCTCTCAGAAACAGGTTTTCCCTTAGGGGTTTTATCTTGGACCATTGGTAAAAAATATCAGTGTTATTTTCATGTGTGTTTGGTTGATTTAAAATTTTTGAGTTTGAAATTTTTACCTGAAAAGAAAATTTCTGAATTGTTAAATTTGAAAGAGACTTCCATGTGTTTTAGTTGAGTCAAATTCTATTAAAAATTTATGCATACAAGGGTTTAGGCATTAAAATATGCAGAGAGGCAAACAAGCTTGAAACCGGGTTGGGGTTCTCAAAAACTTTCAAATTTATCCCCTGACTTAAATTGATTGAGACTTGTGAGATTGAAGATCTTTTCCCGATTGTGACCCCTATGTGTGATAGACCCCATGTTGTTATGTGTCTCTGGCTATGAAGTATGTGGCTTGGCAAGTGTGGTTGGGTTCACAGGGTAGTTCTCCTTTAGTTCTCGAAACAAGTGCTCCATTATAACAGTTTTGCTAAACACTAAAGAATCGGAATGCATAAAAGCTATATCTAAAGGATGCAAAAGTATAAATGTTAAAAGGTAGTCAATGTCCAAGGGATTGAGCACTCATTCTTTGTATAGTGTAAGGCTTATTTTCCCTCCTCATTGGCAACAGAAAGAGGCAAACCTGTCGGGGCTATGAACTACTCCCTGGCAGTGGGTCTAGGCCTTAGTTATTTACTGGAGCCCAGAACTCTTTCCATGGCACTTGCTCTTGTAGGCTGACTACTATCTCTTTGGAAATGTAAAGTGTTTTGAAAAGGTTAATGGTCAAAGGATGAGCACTCACTCTTTGTACAATGTTCGACTCATTTGCCCACAGGGAAACATGGTGAGACTAGCCTGCAAAGTTTGTGTCTTTGTTAGTACTGGAGCCCAGAAGGCTTCCAAGGCACTTGCCTTTGAAGGTTGACCTATGTTGCAAATAAGTGCAAGGAAAACTTGCGAGAGTCTAGGGGAAGCATATCCAAGTACTTTATCTATCTGTGAGACACCTACATCCCTTATTGCTATCTATCATACATATGTCACCTTGGTTGAGTGTATTATTCATCACTCAAAGAGATCACAAAGTCAAGGTTAGTCAAATTCATTACCCTTTGCTTTATCCTTGTTTCCCATCCTCACCCAACAATAACACATTCTTTACCCTTTGTAAGTATGGCATGAACAAGCAGATTTCCAAAAGGTTCCAAGATTTTTTAGAAGCACATGTATATCTTCTTCTTCTTCTTATTATTGTCACCATGATTATAAATAACTTGACTTAAGCTTGGTTTTGATATACACCATTGGAGAATTTCTTACCCTTGATGCTTACAGGATCATATGGATACAGCTTCTCACCTTCAGTTTGGGTACTTTGACTTGGTCAACCCAGTTTGACCAAGTCAAGCATGCTTCCCAAAGTAGTGACTCAGAAAACAACATGGTCTATATTTGTTCCAGACATGCCAGGACCAATACTGTGGTTTCATTTTTGAGAGTTTGGCCTTGGTTCACTTGATAAGTGATTATTATCACTTAATTATTGGCCGAATGATCAAATTTTATTACAGATGGCAGTATGATTGGTTCTCCTAGAGCATTGTAGTGGTCTAGAGGGTATGAGTAGTCACTTATACCATTCTTCTATGTCTCCTTATCATCTAGTGTAGTTAGTTTGCCCGAGTTCTCATCTTGGGAAGAGTTTAGTGATTTTATCAGTTTCTAGAGGTTGTACCGGCAAAAAATGAACAAGGAATTTCACCGAAAAAATCGATTTGGCCAATTGGGTCAAGGAAATGGCTTGAAATTTTGGCAGTTGATGTGTCTCAGCATACCAGACAACCCTCCAGCAATTTTTAGTCAGCAGATGTTCGGATTATTTTTATCTTGGCTCAGCCAATGAGGAAAGCCCCCTAAGGGGCGCCCCCTTGTAAATTTTCCTTTAATATTCAACTAGGGATAAGCAGTGCATGCAAAATGTCAGTTGATAACCACACATGAATATCTTTTACAGTATGCAGCGGAATATAAAACTGAGAAAGAAATCACAACATCACATCACAATATTGACACTATTATTTTGGGTATGGATACCCCCGAAAAAACCCAAGATAGGAAAACTGGTGCAACAATCAGATATAGATTTTATTATGAGAAAATATGGAACTTTTACAATCACTGCAAATTCACCCAAACCTGGCGAATGCAGTACCTAGCAAAATCACTGGGCAAATCCCAGCTAAACCTCAACACCCTCTTGTGTGAGTGTACGACCCAACTGTACGAAGCTTGATGATCCTGTTGCTCGCTCCTTCGTCTTCTCAGCGAAATCCTTTATTTGACTTTCTCTCCCTGCCTGTATCCTGTCTTTGTCGGAATACAAGTGTGTGTGTTCTCTCTACCAGTTGATCTCTCTTTTATAACTTTAGGTAAAGCGAAAACTCTAATTTCACTTTCACTTTAACTTGTGGTAAAGAAAAAACCCTAATTTCACTTTCACTTTAACTGGTGGTTCACTAAAGTTTATTTCGATCACTTTAATTTATTTCCCAAAGTAAACTTAGGAAAAGTAAATTAAATACAATTTGTTTCCTAATTTAAGTCTTCTGCATGCAAGAACACATGCATGCAGGAAGACCTTTCTTGTTGCTACTAGTTTAACACCCCTCAACTAGTCTATTGATGTATTTCATTGTTATATCATGTATTATGAAGTTGTAAAGGGGCCTTAGGTGAATTAAGCTCTTAGTGACCCCCTCCTATGTATTATCATGTCACATCTTATGTTATATTGTGACTTTCACTTAGGATATGCATCCTTGAGCAAAGTGCGCCCCTCTTTGACTTAGTCGCTTGATCTATGTATTGTTGATCTCCACCATTGATGATGTTTTAATCTCAACCGTTGGATGTAAAAGTGAGTTAGGCTTTACGTCTCTCTAAAACTATTTAAGAGAGATGACCCCCCCATTGTAATTCATGAGCTTTGGCACCGAAATTTGAATAAAGAGAATTTTGTCTGGGATTATTTTTCTATGTATCTTGTTCATGATTGGATGATCTGGTGATTTCCATTGCTACTCGTCTATACCGAGTCTTATTTGGGATACATCTTGCATTTTTTCCTTTACCCACTTCTTTTGTAGGGGAGGAGGCGCGCTAGGAGAGAGAGAGGGCGTTTTTTGTGAGGAAACTCACCATCGTCCCACCTCTTAGGTGTTCGGTTCAGGGAGTATCTCTTTCTCTATGATTTTTTACTTCTTATCTTTTCTGTATTCTGTAGATCTCATTTGTTTGCCTGATCATTTGATTTTCTTTGATCTGGCAAATTGAAGGAGGCGCTAGGGTAACTAGTTGTGGCTCAACTACAACAAGATCTTCTTCGAAAAGGCTCATTTTGATGAGAAAGTGCTATTTTTCATCGTTTCTAAAGTCATCTACAAAATCCAGGTACGTCTCGCAGGTAATTTCTCCTTCTTTTATTTTCTGCATGCATTGCCCATTACTTCCAAAATTATAAAACCCTTGTTTCTTAGATCTGTAGGTTTTGGTTTGCGACGAGCTATAAAACACAAAACCCACTTTGGAATAAACATAAAACCCCTAAGTTTCCATTTTCATCATCATCGGACTCCATTTGCTCATACTATGCACTGACCTGCTTCTCAAGGAAAATGCCCTCCTTGGGAGAAGTGGGTATTTCAGAAACCTTAAACTAGATATCGTTGGTTTTGCTTTCATTTGCCTAATCTTACATCCAACAATCAGTTTAAGTACCTAATTTCATTCAATTTCATCGTTTTTCCCTAGATCCCAATTTTTTGCATAAAACCTAGGGTAAAATTGGGGTTTTTCACCTGGATACTCAAAATATCGTAGCAATTGTTTAAAACTCTAATTAACTATCCCATTAAGAGATTCCACCAAGTTTCCCTTAGTCATCTATTCATTTTCCTTATTTTAGGGTTTTCTTGGTCATAGGGACGCCCCTTGGTCTCTGTATTTTCACTGGGTCTGAAGTACCGATATCTTGGACTAGTGTGATATCCGAGTTCTTTCGGAAGTCTCGGATATCGTAGGTTGTGGCTTTAGTTGCATTTCCTCTGTCGTCTTGAATAGGATCACCTCACGGGGCAACGACAAGATTCGTGATAATAGGATGATATGTCCATCCCTCACCTCCATGAAGTGCTCAACATAGAAGGGCATCTTTGAATGTAACTTGCCTTGAGGGTTTGCCAAAGTGACCAAAACGAACTTTTTATGGTGTCTCCGATGATACTGTTCAACTCTTGTCTAGATGGTAAGAGGTGGCTAGGTGCATCTACTAAGTATTTGATTGGAGGAAGACAATCCCTCGAGATACCCATTGACTCCAAAAGATCTGAAACCTCTAGAAACCAACACCGTATATGACCCCGAGGGCTAGTTGAGGCAATGGACTCTAATGAATGTTAGGCCAAGTATGAGTACTTATCTTGGACCTTCGTCGAGTCGATGGAACCCAGGATGTGGTGTAGACGTGAAACAAGGATGAACACTATGTCCAGTCGGAGTGGTTGGGCCTCAAACTTTGCAAGAATGATTGGTTGAGGTGTTGTTTGCTTGCATTTGATGATGTGTTGAAAGAGTAGGGTTTGTACTTTTTTGACGCAGGCCCAATCAAACTCTAGTAAACCAATTCCCTTGACCTTGAAGCTATAGAGTATTGTGGGCTGGACAAAGGTATCTATGAAGGACATCTTGGACTATATGTCTTGAAAATGGTGAGGAAAACACTGTCTTTAGAATGGTTAAGGGTTCGTAACCCTTGTTGCCTTGGTATTGAAGAAAATGTCTCAGGCTGAAGCAAAGCCTTGATAATTGTGCCCCCAAGAAAGTATACATGTTGGTGATCTCAACCTCCTCCCATCTGAAGAAGAAATTGTGATATGAAAATCCTTCTTCGACCCATTGAAGATCATTACCTTAGTTTTACCCAGGTTGGCCATCAACTGTGAAAGGTTGTAGAAAAATGCCAAAGCATGTAATGTCTCTGCAGCTACTCTAGGGATGAGGCTAAGGGAACCACACAGATTTGCAAGAAAACCATGAGATGTAAAATTTCAGAATACCATTCATGAATTTCAATTTTGGAAATAAAACCAAGAAGAGAGTTACAATCTACGAAATAGGACAAGTTGGGGCAGGCCCATGTGTCATATGTCAGCATGTCAGAGACATTGACATGCATGACATAATGCCCTAGTGTGTTGGACACGTGACCTAGTGTGTCTCAGACACATAGAATGCCAATAATATTCAAAAAAATTGTGCAAATGTCTCCTGAGATGTTTCTAAATGCGTGACTGATGTACTTCTATTTCAGACACACATATTTGTGTGCCCCTTTCTCCTGGTGTCATGTGAATTTAGTTATCATTAAGAGGCACAAAACCTCTATGTATAACTTGATTTGTAAAAAATTATGGTAAGCATTTTATTATTTTTTCACTTGAGTCACTAGAATGCCAATTGAATCAGGGAAAACAAAAGCTGAAACAGCTGATATGATGTTTCAAAAATTTGAAATACTGCTGAAACATTTTTGTCTGCATTTTAGCGCTGTTTTATACAAGGATGTGTTTTCAAAATGCAGAAACACATTTGCAGTACCTTGAGGTGGTGTTTCTAGTAACATAATGTTTATTATATGCCTTCAAGATTAATCCATATTTGCCCTTTATCAGACCTAAAATCAAGTTTAAGCGAATAAACCTGCTATGTTGTTTCCTAAAACTTTAAGCCTTGCAGTCTTTTAATCTTTTTTTTTATAGAAATATGTCTTCTAGATCCTCTTGGGCTAAGCTGCTCTGCTATGAGGGGCACTTCTATCCTGTCAAAGTCACCCAGGACTGGCACCTGGCCTCATCCACACCCACTGGGGTGGTTTTGTACCCATGTCTTTTAATTTTTTTTTTTGTGTTTAAATATTATATATTTTCTGAATTGAAAAACTCAGGAAAGCAGAGGCTGCAGTGTTTACCGGCAAAACAATTTGTCCTCATTATTGAAATCTAGAATAACTTTACCATTCAATAGAATTTTGGAAAACATTTTGATTTTCTACATCTTGACTCTGGCAACGAGAAGTTACATTCGCACCTCATTAGTGTATTTTTTTAATTCATTCCTATGTTCAATTTCTATCTCATAATAAGTAATTCCAATGAGTTTAACTCAGCTTTAATAAATAGTACCATGAAAAACTGTATTGTGCAATCATATGTCAATGATGCGTGACAAAGATCAATAGCTAAGGAACTGAAACTTTTTTAATAACTGCCATTGTAAATTGAGGAGAGGAAGTTATCATAGTGAGGTTAATCCTTGTTTATGATGCTCCTCAATAAAGAGGGTGGGATATTCATGGAAATTAAATTAAAAGGAAAAAGGAATGAAATTTAATCATAATAGTGAATAAAATTATACCTATCACTTAGGTCGGGTGGGTTCCGTTTTGTTCTCCTCTTTTATATCAAAGCTTGTCTGACTTTCTTAAGTTGCATTTGGTCTTAAGTGGAGTATTAATCTGTTCAGATGGGAAATCCTGATTTAGTATGGCCCTCTAAACAGAATAAAAGCATAAGAACAGGTAGGACTGGAGTGATACAATCAGGTTCCCATAACTTTTTTGATCTGCACCGTCTATGTGCAAAAGGTGCCCTAGTAGATAAAATGAAATACTTGAGCTACTTAGGCTTCTCTCACTTGAGTGAAATTACATTGATTATTCTGCTTGAAAATTGCTTCATCAGTGACTTGGATTTTTAATTCAGATTACAGTGCCTTATGCCTGGTTCATTATCAGTTTACCTATGTAAGATGCTTATGCAGGTCTCATTTGGTTCAGAACTGAGCAATCGAGCTCCAACTTTTGACATGGATTCAGCAGATTTCCTGGATGCAAATGGTCCTATTACATATGAGAAAGCACGGAATTATTTTGCACAGGACCCATCCCAGAAGTAAGTCTTCCACTTTTGCAATGGGTTTCAAGCAAACAGCTGTAATTCTTGAGTCTTTGGCTTAATGGTCATTTGAATTGATTGTGGTTAGGTGGGCTGCATATGTTGCGGGAACAATTCTTGTTTTAATTCGTGAGCTGGGTGTGCAGTTCGATGATGGTATCAGCATACTGGTATTTACTTCTATTTTCAGTCTTTAAAGCTGTTAACAAAATTCTTATTTTATTGAACTGCAAGTGGAGTAGTTGTCTTTAAGTTGTGCTGTAATGGTATTGCTTTGTACCTTAGTTCGAAGGAAAGTGTTGGATAATGAAATCGCCCATAAGAGAGAATTATACGGAGAATGTATTATTTATTAAAAAAGGAACCACTGAATATATCAACATTGGGTTTCTTTTGTACACCATGTAATCAATTATTCAACTTCTCTCTCAATTAATCTATAGTGAATGTGGGTCATCAACTTTAATACAAGAGCTAAAGATAAAAAATTCAATGACAATATTATTTTTGTTTGAGAAAATACAACATGATACAAATGCTGAAGATAAAAAATTTGCTGACAAGATTATTTTCATTTGAGAAAAATATAGATTATATTGTATAAAAAATAACATAGTAGCATAATTCGAGTACTAATACAGATACAAATACTATTCTGTAGAAAACTGAGTTTTAGTGCTTGCTGGTTTAAATGAACATTTTGTGTTTTTCACTTCAGCCGGTTTTGCATAGGCTGAAAGCTACTTAAAAAAATTACTGAACAATTTTAAACATACAGTAAAATACTAACAGGCTGAAAACAAATAGACAGTCACACCATAAATTTGACTCAGAGATTTTTGGCCAAATAAGCCCTGGAAAAACCCCCACGGGGAAAACCAGTCAGAGAGAGAGAGATATTGTATTTTCTTCAGCAAAATGAAGGACAGAAGTACAGTAGAAATACAACTTATCTCCACCACAGATTTTATCTCAAAATCTGGAAATTTGTGCCCAGCAAACAGCAGCCGTACACCCTCGTTTTCTGTGCCAATAAATTGCAGACCGTACACAGTTCAGAAATCCGTACCAGCAAATAAATGCACTGTACCCTGTCTCGAAAATCGTGCTAAATAAATTCTGTTAACTCCCTCGATTTCTGTGCTGTATTTAATGCTGTCCGTACAACATTTAATGCAGGCCGTACAGACTTTAATGACCTCGATTTCTGTGCAGGAAAGTACCTCGAAACTCGTGCTGAAATAAATGCAACCGTACAGCAGCAACATGCCGTACTCTACCTTGGTTTTTGTGCCAATAAATGCAAACCGTACAGCATTTAATGAAGGCCGTACTCTACCTCGGTTTCTGTGCAAACATTAATGGCTGCCTCGATTTTCGTGCCCACCAAAATCACTTTAGCAAACTGTCTGGAAAATCGTGCCCTCCTCACAGTCTCGACCTCCTTGCTCAGCTCTCTCTTCTTCTCATGCAAAAATGAAAAGTGAATGTCCTTTTGCCTCCCTCAGCCTTTTTGTTTAACCCTAAGTGAGTTTTTAATCCAACGGTGGAAAAGAGATCTAATCCAACGGATGAGAATCAATGAGAGTAAAAATCCCTTTTATTTATTTCACATAAATAAAATTACTCACTCACTTAAATTTA
>LPNX010878104.1:429411-472677 GCA_001517045.1 Pseudotsuga menziesii | reverse complement strand
CTCTCTCTCTCTCTCACACACACACACACACACACACACACACACACACACACACATCTCGATGTCCCCCACTACCACCAACAATCCCCACATGGTTTCTTGCTCCACCACAATGACCGATCATGATTATATGTCATGCTTTTCATTAATCATGTTTTAGTTTTTTTCTCAAAATTCGAAGAGGGGGCTTCATCTTCGGTGTCTTGACCCGTTGTAGTTGTTGTGCACTTTTTTTCCATTGATTGTGTGGATATGCACCCTCGTACCATACTTTTGGTACATCGATTAGTAGGGGGTGGAGGTGGATGGGCAGGGGCATCATCTGCAAAAACCAAGACAGTTATATAGATATAAATGCAAAGTTATTATTGAGATATGTATTTTATTACAATGATCTTTATTTGTTGGATGACTAATTGAGTCAACTGGAGTCTTCATTGGCTCTACCATTTGTTCCTCTCTTGGATAAGCATGAGAAGGTACATTCTCTGCCATTCATAGAAAAATATTAATTAGTAAACGCCATAAATTATGTATTTAAAATCATATTTAATACATCTGTTTTATAACATACATACCTAAATTGCTAGGCAACTCCCCACAATTGCATGGTACTACCGCTACCCTTGCTTCTTTTGTTGGTCTCACCCTGAAAACAAAAAAAGACATTCATTTTTCGATGTAATAATTCATGAATAGATTATGCAAGTACATTATAATGATGTCCTTATTGATTTTATTTACTTGTGCATGAATCAATGGGGAAATTGGGGTTTTCCCCAATATTTTATTATGTTCTAGCACATGATGAAAACCGTACTTGAATCCAAGCTTCAAGTTTTCATCATTAGGTTCCCATTGAAAAGAATTTCCCTGCAATGCCTAACACCATGTAAAGTTCTTGTGATAAATCAATCAATTGTTCGCTACATTTAGAAAAATCAATTAATCATTGGCTACAAATAGTGATCGTTTGATTCTTACAATTCATTCTTTTAGCTTTTGATATCAACCCTAGCCCAGTTTGTGCTACCCATATTTTTCCAATCTTTCCTTTGTTTCTTTAGATGTGTCAGAGAGCCTATGAAAGGATGCAAATACATTAGATATTGCAACTTAAATATATTGAAAAGTTTTAAAAAAAGAACATTGTTCATTGAAGATATGATATGTGCCATACCTTCTTGAACCGATTGGCCTAGTATTTACTTGGTTTCTCAATTACTTATCCTTTTCATCCTCGATGAGCGCCTTCCACTCCTTCTCCAGAACCATCGGAGGACGCTCATACTTGTTGTTAATTTGAATATTGTCCCTATAATCTTCCCTGACATATTTCAAATTTAACCCAGCTGCTGCGGTGACACCTTTTTTGTTGAAGGTTTCACCAAACAAGATCATCATGTGGTTCATCAAATCATCTTTAAATTTTTCATTTTGGTCATTTCACCGTGTAAGAATGGTGGGCCCAAAAATATCTAGCACTGTCGTCTAGTAGTTGACAATAATTTGCTGCCATTCCATATGTTCGCATACTTCATGTATATTGGAGCAACAATAACTAGTCATTGTATTTTTAGCATGGACCGACATACTTCATTAATTCCATTTTAATGCCATATGACACCTTTATTACATCCATGGAAAATATCCCCATTCCATGTAAAGAGGATGAAGCAATGTGATAAGTCCTCCCATAGAGGAGTAAATATGTTTCCACTTGGGGTAGCTCCTTGGAAATCCATCATTTGACAAGATGTCTATACCTCAAGGGAAACTCAATGTCACCTATGCACTCGTTATCATAACCACATGGTCCTCCTTAAAAAAAAAAAAATTCCATGCGTCTATGAAATTTTAACGTTACCTTTTCACCTGTAGTTGATCTCGACCTATTAGATCTTGTATTAGACGTCTCTCTTTCAACCTCTTGTAGTCTATCTTCCTCACTTGAGGAAGATAAATCCGATAAGTACCTATTTGGTGGTACCTACAATCATTAAAATTGGGTATTATTAATTGCATCCAAACATTATTTAGGTGAAAATTTGATTATTTTGGGTATTATTTATTGCATCCAATCATTGTTACTTACAGGTCAGACCTATAGCTTTGCCCTGTAAAGTATATGTGATCTAAAGCATACTTAGGAAAATATGATCCATGGTATGAGATAAAGACCAAGACATGAACCTGTTATAGATCAAGGAAAGACACCCATCTCCATGGAAAGAATAACAAAGGAGATAATCACATTTATTTGAAGAGTACAATGGGATGATATAGTAACTCTATGAATTGATTATGGAATTTATTTTACTATTTTGCATATGAGAGTCATTCTCTAAAATAGGCTCTGAATTAGACAATTATAACATTGAAGAATATTTTCTTTGTTATTGTTTCTATCATTTATGTTGACATTCAAGTATTGTGATTTGAAATAGGTTGTGAGAAAATCAAAATAACTTAAAATTGGATATATGTTGTTATTTTCTCTTCTAAGTTTGCTCACCCTAAAGATATTTCCTTTTATCTTGGGGCAGGAAACTTAACATCATAAATATAGTCAGAGCATGTCATGAAATTAGAAAATATTATCAAGAAACCATTTCCTACTATAATCATAATATTTCAAGGATATCCCATCATTATATCATCGTCAACAAGGATCATAGGAATTACTGCAGTTACTCAACATATCAACATAATTGTAATGGAGTCATATGTATCCCTAAGACAGTTTTAATTTGACCATCATGTCAATATATAGAATATGCAAAACATCATCATAACCTTATCATTATAAACATCAAAGAATGTCATGTTCTGCATAGCAGCATGGAAGCATATCATCACTACATTATGATATGCAGTATGAAAGCATATCATCACTATATTATGAATAAATGACAATTGTCATATCAATATAACTAAATTGTTTATTATTAATTTTTTAGAGAACAAGTATATGTGAAAATATTCTAAACTAAGCACTCCAAATGATCATCAAATGAAATTCAATCAACAAAACATCAAAATCTAATATTAGTTCACCATCTTGTTTCTTTGTGATAGATGCAAGATATCATAAAAGTATCCCGATGACTAGGGAAATACCACTCAATTTGGTCACTGATAGAGATATTATGGTAGCTTTAACTTTCAAATTTCTACTATGAGTGAAATCCATGTTCACCATCCATCTCCATTCTCAATATCCTTGTAGAAATGATTAACTGTGTAGATTCTTGTTTAACCTTCAGTTTGGAAATGTTATTTATGAAGTCATGTATGTAAATCTTCCCGAAAAATGGTTAAGTTGGACCCACAAGGTTGGAAAATATCCAATGCCAAGGTATTTGAATTCTCAATACTATTCATGTTCTTTATATACCTATCAACACAAATAACCAAGGTATTGTACTAGACTTGTCTTCTTTCACAATCAGAATTATTCCTTCTCTTAAGTTTTACTAGTTTAAATCTACCTTATGCCATAATCATGTTTAGCGTAATTAATTTTTCTGTATTTGTTGACTCATAACCCTAGTGCATATTGTTCAAAAAAAATGTAAAGCTTATAGAATATTATTACGATTTTTCTTTCTTTATTTGAGGCGACGTTTTTGAAGCAATGTTGGCCAATGTCCATTTATTATGACTTGAGATAACAAGAAATTTATCCACCATGATCTATTTTGTTACTAGTAATTATAGAAAATTAAATACTTGTTGAATGATCTCAGGAATCATTTTACCTTCATCTCCCTCTATCTATGTATATCCAAATATACATTTGAATTTTCCTATATGCTCAGCTTCTTTGACCACCAAGTTCCATCCCAACTTCATTTAGAGCTGCTAGAGCACATAATTCAACAAATGACCAAAAAATAAATATTGTAAACCTATTATTTATAAAGAAATGATTATCACCTAATAAAGTGTGGTTTAAATTACAAATTGAGTTAATCTAGCCATTTATAGTTATTTTCATACATTCTTGATAACATGCTTGTCCAAGCGTTCACTTAATATTCACTCTCTAGTATCTAGACTTCTTGTCTTTCCCTGATTACTAAGTTGGCCTGTAGTGGGGGAGAAGGTACATTTCCTATATTTGATAGCATTGAAAGGACTTTGAACTACAAAGGTATGTTGGAGGAATTTCTGTACTTTTCTTAAATGCTTTACTGAAATATGTATGCACCTTATGATATTGTTGATGGTAGGACATGGTGTAACTTCACTTGGCTCAGTTAAGAGGGTCATCTATTTTCTTGTGGAAACAATTACCATTTTCATATTTTTCTCAATGGCTTGTAGATGACATCAGATATATTCAAATGAATGTTTCCCAATGTTGTAACAATTCACTGTACAGAAGGTTCAAAACTCCTTAGCTGGGCTCCTTTGAGAATCGTATATAGAGTTTTCTTTGTATAAATCACTGTTTAGATATGGAATAGAGACTCCGAATTGGTAGATATACCATTCAAGGGGAAGATCCATTACTATACTATTCTTCCAGATTTATTTAGCATATATCTATAGCATTCAAGGGTAGAACCATCAATTAAATATTTATATATCTCTTCTCCAATTCTAGGGCATAAATAAAAGAAATTGAAGCTACCTATGCATATGTATTCAGTCTATATTTTCAGTGTTTCAAAGGAAAATCTACTTAGAGAAGATCTATTTGTATCTTTCCTTAATGAGATATATTATGGTGGAGAGGGTGTCCTCCAATTTTATTCAACCTCCATCAAAATCATTTGACAGATCCTACATAGTTTTCTCTTGTGTGTGTGCCATGATCTCTGCAACGAACATGTAAGAGTGCACACAACTAGATCTGTATTAGTGGATTTTTTTTCATTGAAACAAAAAATCTTTTGCACCAACATTCTAAGCACTTTATATAAAACTTCATGACCTCGAGCAGATTTAATAAATTTTGTCAATGCATAAAATTTTCCCACAACCAAGACTCCTGTTTCTTTTTAAATAACAAGAATTTGTAACTTTTTATATGGTTAAGAAAGCTGGAAACCATTGTCAAAATCACAAAGGTATTTGAACTAAATCTCCATGCATGAAGCATGCCAAAATATTGAAGAAGCTGGCAATACCGTTATGCCTTCCCAAACCTTAAAGCATTGATTTCTAGAAACATCTTCCTATTTGAGAGAGTGCTTTCTTTTTCCATTTTTTCAAAAGGAAATATTTATTGGAATATTGTTTCCATGGAGTGTGGGAGGCATCTAACTAAAGAAAATGTGTGATAAATGTGCCTCAAGAAAATGGCCATTATCAACCAATTTTACTAGACTGTCACAATGCAAATTGCATTCACTATTACAACTCAATATTGAGGATGGCGTCCTCAACTTTTACAAATCAATATTGATGATAACATCCTCCTAAGTTCCAAGCATGGATAATTTCTATTGGTTCCCAGGTTTTTGAAATGTTCGATAGTTTTCCTATAAAGTAATTGAAGATTGCATTATTGTTGTAATTGAGTTGGGTACAACAATCTTAGAACTTTCATATTTTTACTTCTGATTTATTTGGAATGAGGGTGATTTTATAAAATTTCTTTGGCCTATATACAATGAAATGCCACAAAAGAGAAGCCAGGAAAATGATAATTGAGATCCTACATATGGTTAAAATGAGTCTTAAAATATACAATGATAAGAAAATAGACCAGGGATAAAAGGTATGGTGATTACTTTTCAATAAAATAGATAGGGTAGAATTTAATTTTCAAAATTGCACTTGCTATTATCCATGATTTTGAAGCTGTTTATGAATCCTATGGAAAAATCAATGCCAGAAGAATCAAGTTCGTTTTACTTGAATGACACTGATGGGGGACTATATGATATGATTTATGAGCACTATGATTTGAGTTCCAAAGTCATGTGAATCATCTTTTTCTTATATTTTACATGTAAAATGTTAATTTGATCCTTTAAAATGTGATTGGACCTCCTATAAATATAATTTATTAAATGCATTTTCTAAAATCCCCCAGGGAAGTCCTATTTAATGCATGTAGTCCTGCCTACATGTTTTCAATTTGAAAATATTTTTAGTATTTTTTTTCCTTTGTCTACATGATAATTTTTCAAAACAAAATGTTTCCCACTTGTTAGGATATCGATGGTATTAATGCAACATCATAAATATTGATACGTAAATTAGGGTAAAATTTACAATGGAACAAACTGGTATGTGCATGTATTGTAGTCTATGTAGTGGCTGACATATATTTGAACTAATTTCTGAGCACTTTCACTTAGCTCCTCCAAGTCAATATTATTCAATACTTTATTGTTGCTTTAATTTCCAGGCCAAGCCCTTGCGAAGTGATCATGTTTTTAAGAAGACGACAAGAATTGTGAGCCTGAATATGAACATTGACATCTAAAATGAATCATCAGGTAGTCAATTACCATGAAAATAGAATTTAGGATGAGATTCTAAAGGGAGAGAGATCATTTAGAAATAGAGATGGAGATAGAGCATTTGAAGTTGGACTTGGATTTGCAACTACAACATCTGCTGGAGCTAGGGCTGGAAATGAGACTGGATCTGGAGCCAAATGACCTAGACCTAGAGCATATCCAACTAGTTTAGTAAGTAGGAGGTTGCTTGCAATCTAAAAATAAATTGAGAACACGAGCATAGATATCGTGTACAAGGGAGGTAACAATCCAGTTTGGACTTGAGCACTACTTACTATAAAAATTAACATCTATTTTTTTTCATATATGAACCTCATTTAATAAATTGGATTGATTTATTTTTAATTTAATATTGCTGCTGGAGATGGAGGGACTGTATTAGGACCATGAGAAGGAAGCCCTTAGGTATATATGGATAAATTGACTTGACCAAGGCCATATATTCCTACCTACAAGATTATTTTGTCAAGGAAGATAGCATCCAACCCTAGGTGAGGCCCATCGTATGAGGTTGAATTGATATAAGAAATTTTTCAACTGGAAAAATAGGCAACTTCCACACCATTTTCCCTAGATCTACAGACAATCTCAATCAAGGTCCGTAAAGCCTTATTATGATGTCAACCATCAAATACATTTCATGTAGTGAGAATTCTTATCATTTAGCAATTTCTTTACTTATGTATATTATTGAATACATTCTTGTGTTTCTCCTTGAACACTAGGGCTGTTAAGTACACGAGAAGGGGATGTACCCTGGGTATTCTTGAAAAGTAACAAGAGAACAAGGATGGATGGAGGGATAGATAATTTGTATTTTAAATACATATAGAATGGGAAAGGATCATGAAAGGATCCATTGTACAAGTTGACCTTGTCTGATACTATGGTGGGTTAGGAAAGGTAACAGACAAAACGTGGTACTTGTAATGAATTAGGCTAGGTAAATAGAACAAAGAGACAAATTACCATCTCTAATCCTAACCAAGACTAGTAGTATATACTTAAAGAGAAGAGAATGATTAAATATGTGAGACTTACTCTCCCAACCTTAATACTAAAATAGTGCCTTCTATCAGTCGGTCAGGCCTATCCCATGGGCCATAAGGGGTAAGTAAATACATCACTGAAAACTTTACAACTGATAAACTATAAAAGTTTATTACCATGACACTTGGATCACTAAGCATAGGATCTCACCAATCATCAATTACCCAACCTCCAAACTCTTCAAAAAAGGGCATGAAAATTGATCATCCCTCTCCTCCCAAGGAATCGTTATATCTAAGTGTGAGATCCAAATATTTGTCTAAAAATCAATTAGTGCATCAAATATAGCATTCATCTATCTTAACAAGAGAACCATCACAGTAACCTTTTCACAATCTTCATTTTGTTTTGTAGAACAAAGAATTTCAAAAGAAATGTTATTGTGTCCACGCAAATAATGTTCACTTGAATCTATTCTCATAATTTCACATGTATGTGCAGAGTTGGTTCAAGTTATGCACACGGTTCCAATTTGCCAATCCAAACCGTTGGAAAAATAAATAATGGAATAATCGCAAGTGCAATCTAAATTGGTGTATGAAAACTGAAACCCTCAACTACTGTAGTTCAAATGACGCCAGGTATGAAATTTGAAACCATAGTTTGCGCAATGCATTTACAAACCCCCAAACACTCAGAAAAAGATATCATTGTGCTATGTAGAGAAGGAATTAATTCATTTCCAAATGGCCCCAGTCTGTGCAATGCATTTCTCTGTAGTTAAGCAATTTTCAATTTTTATGTGCTCTGTAGATAAGCAATTTTCAAATATTAAGTGTTTTGGTTGATGTTTGAACTTACCAAAGACATCTTTGTCTCCTTTCTGGTCTTCTTGATCTCCTCTAGGTGCATAACTGGGCATAGAATTATGTGGGTCTCCTCTAGGCGAACAAGCACAAGGTCTCTCTCTCCTTCTGTCCTATGCGGGTCTCCTCCTCTTCTAGCACATGGTCTCTTTTGGTACATGATCTTGAAATCCTTCTCCTATGGTTTAGACTTCCCTTGAACTTTGTTGTGGTTTATCCCTTGTCGTGTTTTATTCCTTTGTCATGGTTTATCCCTTTTCTTCCTCCAATACGTTCCCTTTAGGTAATCATTATCAAGCACACATTGGTGGTGAAACCTCACCTCTCTAGGTTTTAAGTTGGCCTTTGGACCAAATTGTGTAACACTATTTCTATTGAAATCTTGTCATTCATGGTCACATTAGTAGTAGTACTATTGGATATTGTATCAGTTAGATGTCATATTTAATTAAATCTCTCATACATTAACCTTTGCAATGAAACTCATGAATGTAAAATAAAATGGTTGTTTGATGTATTAATTTCAAAATAGTGACCAATAAACAATGAATAACATATTGGCCAGAAAGGAAGGCAAAGAACATTTGGAACCCCTTTGTAAATAACTAATACTTCAAGTTACCATACAACATGGAAACCCATTCTATATGAATGAGTTATGTGTGTGGTGTTATTGTAGTAGAAAATAACCTAGATCAACATCACATGTGAACAATGATGTACAAGACTATCCAATGTACACTCTTTAACACACAAAAACATAAAATATTAGTGCTTCATGTAACATCAAAGGAATAAATTAGGCCTTCAACTTTATTTACTTTTAAAACAAACTAAATGTGGAAATGAGATGTGATAGGTCAAAACATTCATCTTTATATGCCCCCAAGATGTTTTATAATATATTAATGTTAAAAATGAACCTTACACAGTTCATTTGAGGCCTTCAATGTTATTTTTTGGGTAAAAAAATGAGCATAGGTCTCATATCTCAACACTATTCTATTGACTATATGTGATCTATTGACTATATTTTTGTATCTTGAGGGCATCTTGAGGTCATATTGAGTAAATTATATATTTTTATTATGCAAGAAGGATGCTACAACTCAACATGGAGACTAGAAAGAGGTTAAACATCTTAAATTACAAATTTGATAGGTGCAAAATTCATAATAATGATATCATCCAATGTGGTAGTTAATAATCATAGTGTATTAGGGTGTTAGGGTGTTGAGTTAATAGTCTATATTCTTATAGCTACAATAATTGATTTCCCCAAAGAATCGGGATTTGACATTATTACCTCACATTGGATTTATGAACTCATATTTGAGATGTAGACGTTTCACACTAATCATCATAATCATCACCACCATCATCATCATCATATTCATCCTCATCCTCATCCTCCTCCTCATCAACAACATCATCCTCATCATCAACATCATATTCCTCATCTTCATAATCATCAACATCTTCTTCATGATCCTCATCATCAGCATCATCTCCCTCTTCCTAATCAACGTCATCATCATCATATTAATAATCATCATCATCTTCATCATATTCATACTCATCCTCATCCTCATCCTCATCATCATCCTCATCATCCTCATCATCATCTTCATCTTCATCATCTTCATAATCATCGACATATTCATCATGATCCTCATCATCAATGTCATCACCCTCTTCCTCATCATCATCACAATCTTCATCATCACACTCATACTCCTCATCACCATATTCATCATCATCCTCCTCCTCCTCTTCCTCATCCTCCTCATGCTCATCCTCATCCTCATCATCATCACCATCCTCCTCATCATCGTCATCTTCAACCTCATCATCATCATCATAATCATCATCATCATCATCATCATCATCATCATCATCGTCATTGTCGTCCTCATTATCATCGTTGTCATCGTCGTCGTCGTCGTCATCACCATCTTTGTCATCATCATCCTTATTATAATCATCATCATCATCATCATCATCATTATCGTCATCAATGTCATTGTCATTTTCACCATCATCAACATCATTTCCATCGTTTCCTACCTATCCCTTGAAATATGTCGTAATAACACAATATGACTAGCTAATTGCAAAGAGATAAAAGGAGATAGTATCGGTAGCTTTAGAGTGCTTGGAGTTGAACTATATGTGTTTAAATTTATCGATAGCATACAAAAAAATGAAAATTGATATGGAATTTAAATATATATAAATATATTTCATCACCATTGAGGCTTAGTCATTATATTAACCTCGCACAAGGCTTTATACCCCTCCTTTAAAATACATATACCCTAATAATGATTTTGTATCATATCAAGTTATTCGAATTTATTAATGCCTATATATTGTAATGTTATTTATATTCATTGTAATTTATAATAATATAATAATTAGAACACGTTGGCAAAGTTTTCACAAATTTTTCATGGGTTTCTTGGCAAATATTTCCTTACAATAAAAAATGTTGACTTGTAGATTTTGTTGGTGCTTTCGAGATATAAAACAGCCTAAAATCATCATTGTGGAATGCACATTGGAGTGGACAATTTCAATATATATTAGAGTGGCGATACAGTGTTTTCAAAAATGTAAAATATTTTCAATTGCACAATTTAGACACCTAATCACATAGTTTTGATATTGTAACCCAATGCATGGTTCCAAACTTCAATATTGTGTTGTCACGAATGTAAAATATTTTCAATTGCAAAATTTGGACATGCAATCACATAGTTTTGATATTGTAACCTAATGCTTGGTTATAAAGTTCAATTAGGATAACCCTTATTGTATATGCATGCATCGACCAAAAGAACACATGTACATTGGAGTGGATTTATATAGCTTAGCATGAAGACTCCCAATAATGACAACAAATCATCTTCCTCTTCTTGAATTTTTGTATTGAGAATATGACTAGAGAATAAAAATAAATTTATTTTTATTCTTAGATAAATGATTGATGTACCATCTTAATTTTTACCCAATTTTATAACTTCAATACATGTTTTCTGTTTCAATTTGTTTGAACTTGATAATTTGTCACCCATGATCTAAAAAGTATTGTGCATGTAAATTTAACTCATCCCCCTCGGTACATCAATGGTCATTTCACTCTTTAGTGGACCACAAATTTGTGAACATATTATGATGATTACAATTTGGCATAAGCCATAACAACATTATGGGTGTTCAATAAATACAAAACATTCGCAAGCCCTTCAAAATACTTAGAATCCCTTTGCTTTGCCAACTCAAAATTAAATTAATCTTGAATACATAAATATTTAATGTCAATAAAGTATTAAAAAAATATTGTTGATATCAATGCCATGAATAATATTTAATCTATTGCCTTTTTATATTAAAAGGTATCACCACAATTTTCACTTTTCTTTTTGGGTTGATAGTTTTATTTTAAATAAGGGTGTTAAATTATTATTATTATTTATGTTATTGAATTAAAATTATATATGAATTTAAATATTAATATGTTTAAAAGATATAAGTATTATATATATAATATGTTTATTTATTTAAAATTATATATAATTGTAATGTTGTAATGTCCCCTTCCAACTAAACCACCTTGAGAACACCCGTTAACCTATCTTATTCCCATAGGTTCGAGTGTGTATTAAAGAAAAGGGAATAACTGAGGACTGATAGCACTAGGGGTAGAAAGGTACATCAATTCAATATTATTAAGTCATCAGTGTAGAAAGAATGCCATCAGAGTTCATATCCTAAAGCATGCAGAGCATGCAGGCCTTGTTTAGTCAGTATTAAATTCAACATCAAATTAGAATTGCATGCATGCAAAAGTGAAGCATAAACCCTAAAAGTGACATGCAAACCCTAAAATCATATGAATATCTATTTAAGAAGGGTTATGGGACTAAAGGAGGCAACTTTTGATTATTATATGATTTTGGAGCTCTTGAGTAGCAACATAGCGTGTGGCCACAACAGTTAGGGTTGAAGATGACATATTCAGCTAGCAGGGTTCTGACAATGAGATATCTCCTAGTCTCATCCAAGGTAAACCATATAGGTTCACCATCTGTTCTTCAATTTATTCATTCCTTTACAGTTATCCAGTATCCATCAGAGATTGTTTGCAGGGGCACGTGTGCAGCCGTAAGGGGGTTTTTAGTTGGAAAACCCCAAATAATTTGCTGGGTCCTCACATCTCATTTTACCTTCAGAACCCAGGAACGATTCTCATCATCAGTATCATACTCTAGTACCTAGTGATTATCAGATATGTTCTTGCTCATTCAGAGCAATTATCAGCAATTTCGGGATCAGGGGAGCATGAGCAGCTAAACCTTCATATCAATTCGCTAGCATGCCTAGAGACCTAGAAACTTCTGCATGTGTCAGGCATCCTCTCTAACACAGGAATACTACCACTCCTACAAACTCTCAGCTTTAACAGACACCTCCTTCACTGAAAACGTCACCTTTAGATGATTTTGGGTTCGTGCTATTGGGGTATCACCAGAGGCAGAAGGTACCAGTTCATTTCCAAATCGGCTCTTGATGAATGCATATTCTCTCAAGAGCATTTCAGCCAGCTTATCAATGGTAAGTGTTACATTCTATCCTGCAAACCCTAACCCTAATTTCAACTATAAAATAGGGAATTTTTGCATGGCAGTTTGCATGCCCGACTATTTCAGTGACTTTGCATAAAAATAGAAACTATCAGTATCTAGGATATTACAAATGTTTATTTATTTAAAATTATATACAATTGTAATGTTTATTTATTTTCAATTATGTATAATATTTTATATTTAATAATATTATTAGTGGTTCTTTCTAATATGAATGAATAAAAATATTATTTTATAAAGTAGATGAAGAATCTTTAATCACCTAAAGTATATAAGAGTATATATACAAAGATTATACTATTTGAAAATAAGATCCTTTAAAAGTTTCCTCAACATATATGTTCCAAGATGAGTACATTGTATTCAAAGAATTCCTAAAACTGCATCATTTAGTAATCTTTCTTATGATAATAGTGCATGTAAAAAGTATAGATATAATCAAATCCAAGAACAAGCATGGTGATTGTTGCACTCATCAATCAGTTTCTCCTTCTGAGCGTGTCCTTGTTCACTCAGCCCTTGATTTTTCCAATGGAAATATGTTGGATTGTATCCTTTTCCATTTCCTTCGAACCCACACACTGTCCAACTGGGGAATCAAGATTGATTTCCTTGAGAAAAATCCATTATAATATTAAATTGCATCTCAAATTCATTGATTAGTTGTTCATTTTTAACCCCCTACTTTTTGACCCTAAACACATTAACAATAATTCATGATACCCATGGTAGAGAAAATTTAGTAAAAATATAAAAGTCATAATATTACGAGACAATATTCTATGCTGCATATACAATTTGCATACCTCGATGATTTCTATTTTATTCCAACTTCCATAGGTGAGGTGTCATTCTTCATGGTTTCTTTGCATTCTCTTCTTTACCATTGAATTTTGTTTTTTCAATAGTTCGGTAACTATGGTTCTTAGGGAGGAAGTTCCTGTACTCATCGAACACCTCCTCTGCTAAAATTCTTGAGCAATGGGATTTTATCCTATGACTGCATACTGGACATGCAAATTTTCCCTTTGTTTCAAGACCCACGAGATATATGTATTAATGTTATAGCATCAAAATATTACTAATTTTAAAAAAATGCTTTTTTTTTAGCTTAAAAACATATAATTTTAACGACTAGCAACATAAAGTTACATACCACAAAAATGTGTTAACCTGTGAGCTCCATGAATTTCCCATGCAAGTATTCCATGGAACTGAAATTGTTTCTTCCCTATTGGTTTGGAGATGTCATACATAGTGATTCTAGGCCATAACTTTAATATCTCATTGATAAGAGGCTGAATATATACATTCATATATTTAACTTGGTACTTACCTAATTCATCAATAAACATACAATATTGCTATTTAGTTATCCATCCAAATATATAAAAGGTGTTCTCATGCAACAATTAAACAAATAACTTTATGAAATAATATAATTACTTTAAAAAATATACCTGGAATAATCATTTCCAACATTGTCTTCTCTCTTTTAATCATCATCCAAGGAGGTAGGTTATTGTTTATGATGAAAACAGGCCAGACTGAGTAAGTAGAATGAAGCTCACCAAATGGATTGAAACCATCAACTTCCAATGAAAGTATAACATTACGAGGTTCATATTTAAAAATTGGCCATTTTTCTTCGATGTTATTCAATGTAGAACCATATGCAGGCATTAGAAGAACACTATCTTTGCTTCTATTCTTTGCATGGTAATCCATAAACTCTGTTATACTTTGGCATCTGAATAGTCATTGGAAACGTGGAATTATGGGAATATAACGAAGAAATTTGTGAGGAACCTATTTTGTTACTTGATCAGTTCTATATATACTAATTTTACAAATTGTGAGCATTTTTTCTTCTTCTAATGCATACTATCCATAATGTATAATATGATCATTAGGACATGCATCAATAGATTGATACTCCACTCCAATTTCTTTCATAATCAAGAATACCTCTCTACTTCTGTCTGGTAAATTATTTTATGCTGGTAACAGAAACTCACCCAACAATCTACAACATTGACAAAAAGTGAAATGTAAACAATATACGTCATAAATATTTCATATCCCTAATTTATGAATTAATTAACCCTAAAATAAGAGGAAAATAGTCAACTTTGCATACCTTAGGATCTGTGTGAAACAAGTGTTTACTAAACCATTCAAAACCTTCAAGTTCACCAACAACAATATAGCAAATAGAAAATTGGTTGCTGAGCCTTCATAAAGAGGTTCTTGGGACTTCTTGAGAAGAGGAACATCATGAATATCATGGAGGTTTTCCTCATCCAATGCATCAAATGTGTCTTGGAGCAATCTATATATCTCATATTCACCATTAGTATCAATAACATCATCTTCGTCCATAGGATCATTAAGAACTCGATATTCAATAGCATGATCTTCATTCTCATAGTCTTGTAAAGTAGTATTTCTACTATTATGTGGCAAATAGCTCTCTGGTGGTCGACATCTGACGGGCATTGTCTTTATATTTACAAACAATGCAATAACATTAGTGCATAATATACAACACATATATTTAAAATCATAAAAAATTGTGAATACATTATCAGTACTATTACAAGAAGTACATTATGTAATGAATAATGTCTTACCAAGGGATGATATTCATACCCCCCTTCATCATGCCCCTTATCCTTACAATGTTTTTCAGCTGTTGTTCTTAAAAGTATTATAGTTTTCAAACCTCTGCAATCATTGCAATGGTAATAATACTTTCCATCACCCTTCACCTCCAATGCTTCCTTAATCTCAACATACCTCCTATTTTTTTCTTCCTAGGTATATTTATTTGACATTCTGATAACCTATAAGAACAAAAAAAACTCATTAATAAATATATAACATACTAAATTGAATAGAGTATATATATATATATATATATATATATATATATTAAAGGAGACTGAAAATTAAAGGAGGTGATTAGATCAAGATTACCTAATCATGTGTAGAGGATTACCTAAGTAATTCCCTTGGATTAGTGCATGCTATTCCAATAGGTATTGGTGTATGGTGGGTAATGGCTATTCACTCTACATAACATGAATTTATATATTTCCTTAAAAAGAGGGCTAAGGAATTGTGTTAATGATGTCACAAATTAGGAGTTTACATATTACTTCAATGCATGTGTTGGTATATTAATAGATATGGTGTTTCCTTATAAAGTAATGAATTGCAATGTAAATGTCCAAGCGTGTTACTATGTTGGGTTGTAAGTATTTTTGTTAAAGGATTTGCTACACCATTTTTACAAGTGGTAATACCCATAGGATAATGAGTGGTTAATTGGTTCCCTACGTTGGTTTATAATTATTAATTGCAAGAAAGTATACATTATGGTGCCAATGAATCTAATGTAGAAGAAATTGAGGGGTCGGTAATATTGTTCATGTTTGTTATACTAGAGATTAAAAGGTTTCAGCACCTTGGGATGCTATTGTCAAATGGGATTATGAATACAGATATAGACCCTCAAAGTTTGAAAGTATTTTCAAATGGGATTATGGATATAGATGATAATGTCGATATTGTCAAATGACTATCAAATTTTGAAAGGATACACCATTATGGTAGCATTGGTTATCTATGAGGGGGCTAATTAAATATAATTAGATTGTGTACTTGAAATCTATGAGTATAATCATGATATTAACATTTTAACACAAATGACCATTTAAAAAATTACATTCTAATAGAAATGAAAATTTAAAAATTTACATTTTAACACAAATGACAATTTTTAAAATTACATTTTGACACAAAATCCCAAACCATATAAACATTGAAGCCCTTGTTGGAACTTAAAGGGAGAAACCACAAAAAATACTAGTGCATTGCAGTAAAACTAACCTAGAAAATGAAGGAGATCAAAAATTCGATGTGTCAAACCAAAACTGGACTCTTGAAATCGCAGAACGAAAAACCAATAGAGAGATCGCTACAACTCTAGCAAATGATTGTGAAAATATGACTTAAGAACATGTATTTATAGATCAATGAGGGTTGCGGTTCTGGTGAAAATGCATAAAGATCAAATTTAAAAAAAAACTCAATGACCGTTAAAAAAGAAAAAAAAATTGCCTCGGCATTCGTTGCTTTAGCGACGAACTTCCATCGCTATAGAAACGTTTTGGACTATACGTCGCTATAGCAACAATAGTTAGGGAAATTCATCCCTATAGTGTCGAAATTCCATCACTATAGCAACGTATTGGACTATGCGTTTCTATAGTGATGATCGTTGGGAAAATTTTCATTTTTTTCCAAAATTTTAAACTGTTTTTCCACGAAAAATTCGTTTTTAACTTATTCGTGGCAAACATTCGTGGAACTTTTGAGCCATATGTAGTAGTGAAAGTGACATATAATGATTACCATGTCTCAGATAAGAAAATCATCAACTCTGTTGGATTCAGAACATCAATATGGTGGTAGGGGTGGCCATCTCCTCTTGGTCCATTGACAAGGGATCCTATTTTAGGTCAATTTTGGAAAGTAGGATTTTTCTTAGTAAGAGAATGTGAAATTTTAGCAAATAGGGGTCAAATTGGAAAATTCCTTGAATGTGAAATTATGGCTATAGTTCTGCTGATGTATGGAAAAATCCTAGGTACCAAGAAGTAGGGATTCTCCCCAGTGAATGATCCCAATTAGATCAGACACCGTTTGGTGTGGGGAATTTGTCTAGCTCATGGTTTCGACTACTGTATATTAAGTTCTTTTAATCTTTTACTATTTATGACCCAATCCATCGTTTATATGATTTTTTTTTAAAGAATGATATGCAGGTCCCTAAGCTAAATGCAGATCTAATCTAACTCTAAAACTAAACTATTCTATCCCCACACAAGGAGCAAATTTATAGTTCATAGTAGTATACTGTAAATGCTCATAAATGTATAACAGATAGCCGTACCAACACAATAATCACATTCACAACATAAAGAATACCATAGGTAGATATAATATAATTAAACCATTTATTACCCTGTGAACACATACATTTATAGAGAAAAAAGACATTCATCACAAAGGAAATAGTTCTAGGAGGTTAGAAAAATATCACTGTATGATGTATAGGAGAAAGAAGAAATAATTCTACATTATGCATTCCACACATTTTGATTAAATCTCTGCGCAAACTCTTTATTCCAACAAAATGATCCTTCTTATTAGAAAAGAGGTATCTCTTTTACAATAATAGTCCATAATTATTTCACCTGGAAAAAGTCTTTACGATGGTGCTTTGCACCCCTATTTATACTATCTCTATCAATCACCTAAGAGATTCCCAAGATTCTTATTCGCCCATCTGGATGAATCTAACGGTGTCAAAAAACAAACAAATAAAAACAAATTACATAGGTCTTTCCCTGATGCAAATACACACTCCTTTATTTTTCCTGCATCTTTGCATTTCGAAATTGATTTTGAACGTAGATCACAAATCAACCAAGGTCACCTCCGTCCAATCCTTCCATGCCCACAAGATTTTGCAGCTTTGAAATGTTCCACCTTTCATGCACATTCCATCCATGAAATCAACCTCAATCATTGATCTATATAAAACCTTCATCTCAGTCGTTGAAAGATGTAGCTCCTTAACTAATTCCATGGATCTGAGAAATTTATTTCATTCACATAAGTTAAAACAATGGAATTCTTTAGGACCGTAGATCTGTATCTGTCATGAATCTTAGCCCTTGAAAACTACAACCTTTACCCGATATTGCAATCTCCCATCCTAAATTGGTTAATGATAATACCTATGAAATACGAAGAAACACTATGAGAGACATATCTGATTTGGGAACCTCATAATTCATAGTATTGTTGATCTATTTATAACTTCGGAATGTATTCACCTATATATGTTATGTCTTGTACTCGGATGTTTATTACGGGAAGTATCTATAATGTATTTGAGTCATGTCATGCCCCGATGTTTCTATTGGGATATTCAATAATGTAAACAAGTCATGTCAAGTCATTGTGGGTAACCCTCCTATTGTTCAAGGGTTAAAGTCCCCGCAGTTGCGGGGCCCTAGGGTTATTAGACTCTCCTAGAGAAATCAGCCCTAGTGATTTATTGTCAAGTCGAGAATTAGTATAAATAGAGAGTGAGCCTCTCTATTTATCACACACTCACTCACACTCAGTTGTAGCGCATGGCTGAGGAAGAAGAAGTTGCTGGGGCTAGAAAGAAAGAGGCTACTACTGTCAGGAGATCATCTTACTATTTTGGGGTTTTACTTTCGGTGCTGATTCTATCTCTATGGAAGTTGCAGGGTTTTCTCCATTTATGGTTTCCCCAAGGAAAAACATTGTGTTCATTGTCTCTTGTGTTTGATTGTTGTGCTTGTTATTCTCTCAGTTAAAGATCCTAATATAATGCTATCTTAAATGATAAAAATCTAACATGGTATCAGAGCTAACCTGAGAAGAAGACACTATGCAGCTATGAAAACTAGGGAATCCTAATTTTTGGATCTCTCTCCACATATTTTCAGCAAAAAAGGTTGGGCTGACTCTCCTCTATAGGGCACATCTTTCTGTTGAAGCAGAATCTGATTCTGAACATTTTCAAATTTTGACCCGACACTGCTGCCAAAAATTAGGGCTTTCTACAGAAGTGGAATTTTTGAGTGAGCCCAAGCCTGGATTGATCTCCTCCTCAAAATCGAAGTTTAGAGATCAAGATCAAAGTTTTTGGTTGGGTAGAACTCTGGGAAAGTCAAACCCTAATTTGCTCCTGAACCAGCACTACAAAAATTCAGCTCCAGATCCATATCTAACATTTTGACCTGGTAAGATATAAATCCTTTGTATTTCCATTTGAGGTTCTCAGTTAATATGTCTCATCATGCCAAGCTTGATGAAAATCTTGAAGGAGGTGATAACTTTTGAGCTTGGAAGTATAGGATATCCCTGGTCCTGGAAGAAAATGAGTTGGACTCCTATATCAACGAGGAGGTTCCAGTTCTAGAGGGAGATGAGGCTAAGGCCTTACACAAGAATAAATTGGTCATGGATAAGAGTATTATTGTTGATTCAATCAAGGATCACCTCATACCACAGGTGTCCTCCCTAAAGAAACCTAAAGCTATGTTTGATTCCCTGACCAAACCATTTGAAGGGAAGAACATAAACCAGAAGATGACTTTGAGAAACCAACTAAAGAATGTAAAGATCCAGAATGAAGAGACCATCCAATATGACTTTACAAGGGTCTCTCAGATCAAGGAACAACTGGAAGCAGTAGATAAAGAAGTGGAGAATGCAAATATTGTGATGACCACCTTGACTGGTCTTCCTAGGGCATGGGACTCTTTCATTCAAGGGATCTGTGCCAAAAAAAAGCTAGTCAAGTTCAGAAAACTATGGGAAGAATGCTCTCAAGAAGAAGCTCGGATAACAGCTTGAGAAGAAAATATGGGAAGTGAAGATCAAGCTCTCACAGTACACACCAAGAAAACCAGAAAGGACCATCATCACTCCAAAGGTAAGAATTCACACTCTAGAAGATATCTATCTACTATTAGATGTTACACATGTGATGATAAAGGACACATATCCAAATACTGCCCTAACAAAGGGAACTCTCACAAGAAAAAGGGAAATAAGAGAAGACATCATGCTCATGCTGTAGAGGATGATGAAGCTTCCACAAAGAGAATCATACATGAAAGGGATGATTCTTCAAGTGATGAATAATATGTGCTGATCTTTGCTCTCACGGGAACTATCTAACATGGAAGCAATGATTGGCTTATAGACAGTGGTGCTTCCAAACATATGACGGGATTTAAAGAATCATTTGTGAAACTATCTGAACATGAGTCACCTCACAAGGTGAAACTTGGGGATGACTACTAGTATCCAATAAAAGGTAACGATGAATCCTCCTATAAGCTAGACTCTGGAAAGTCTATGAAGATGAAAAATGTATTGTTTATACCAGGACTAAAGAAGAACCTCCTCTCCATATCCATTAGAGGAAATTTCAATTTAAAATGGGCCTTCCAAAAATAATACAAATTCCATGTCATCATGTATTAGCCAATCAAAATGATTTAAAATTCGAAAAGGGAGCAGCTCTTAAACAATTTTTTCATATAAATTTGGGGATAGGTATCATAAAAAAACTACTTTTTTTGTTCGTATTTTCGACATATCTCCCCGTGTTTTTAATCAAATTTTGATTGAGAGAGCTTGTTGGATGCGGAATTAAATTTTGCATCCAACGAGTACCCACTCGACATACTTTTGACGAGTTGTGCTACCCCAAAAACAAGAAATACCTGAAAAACATGATGATGATGATGTCATCATCACATTTTTCAAGTATTTCTTATTTTTGGGGTAGCGGGTCATGTCAAAAGTATGCCGAGTGAGTGTGCGTTGGATGCGGAATTTAATTCCGCATCCAATGAGATCTCTTGATAAAAAAAATGAGTAAAAACATAGGGAGATATGTCGAAAATACAAACAAAAAAGTAGTTTTTTCTTTTTCTTCCTCCAAAATTAATAAATATTATTTTCTTGTTTTAACTATTATTTTATTAATTTTCCTTAGGAGGCCCATTTTGAGTTGAAATTTCCTCTAATGTGCATTGGATGCAAAAGGAATGAGGGTTTCTTTTGTAGATGGCCAAGTTCTTATGTGGCCGAAGGGAAAGACTTTTGGTGATGCAGTAGTGATTGGGGAACAAGAAGGAGGTCTATACAAATTGAAGGGCCAACCAGAACAAGATATGGTTCATGAATCACTAGAACCAAATGAAATTTGACATAGAAGGCTTGCACATGTGCATTACAGGGCACTACCACTTGCAAGAAAAGCTATTGAAGATCTTCTATAAATGCAGACAAAACATGATGGTGTCTGCAAAGGATGTGCAAAAGGAAAGAACACAAAGAAGACATTTCCAAGTAGCGAGAGCAAGGAAAAAGGAATCTTGGAAATCATCCACTACGATGTATGCGATCTGATGTCATCCAGTTCATTAAGTAGGTATGTATACTATGTTTCTTTCATTGATGATATTTTTAGGAAGACATGGATATACTTTATGAAGAATAAAGATGAAGTATTCAAAAATTTCAAGGAATTCAAAGCCTTGATCGAGAACCAAACATACAAGAAGATCACGTTTTTTTTATCAGATAATGGCAGAGAATTCACATCGAATGAATTCAAAGACTTATGCAAATATTCAGGGATTAAGAGGAAGTTAACCACTCCATATAATCCACAACATAATGGAGTTGCAGAAAGGAAGAATAGAATGATCATGGAAGCTGCAAGGGCCATGCTTCATGATCAAGATCATCCCATGCATTTATGGGTAGAAGTTGCCAAAACAATGGTGTATGTATAGAACCATACTCCACAGAGAGTACTCAAGAATAAGACACCTGAAGAAGTATTTTTTGACAAGAAACCAGGAGTTAGCCATGTCAGAATATTCGGCTGTCTAGTGTACATACACATTCTGAAAGAAAAGAGGACAAAGTTAGATCCTTCAAGAAGGAAGGGTATATTTGTGGGATACTCTGAAGGCTCGAAGGATTACAGAACATACTTCCTAGGATTTAGGAATATCGACATCAGCAAGGATGTAACGTTTGATGAAGACTTAGTTTACATCAAATCCAGAAAAAGACCTGCTGAAGAACCTGAAGAAACAGAAGCACCCAAAATTCATGACACAACCATATCAAGAAGAAGATCGAGAAATAGAAGAACCTCAAGAACCTGTAGATCCACCTCTGGAGAAGAATCCTCATAAGAGGAAACCTGCTTGGGTATGAGAAGCTATCCAAGGTGTAGAAAGACATGGGGCTCCAGAAGAATCATGCAGAGAAAGGAAAAGAACCAGGTCCTGTTCTAGTTATGTAGCCTTATTATGTGATTTCATTGATAAAGAACCTTCCAACTATGAAGAAGTGACATAAAAGAAAGGATGGAAGGATGCTATGATCTAAGAGTACCAATCAATCATGAAGAATGATGTTTGGGATGTTGTCCCAAGACCTGAGGGGAAGTCTCTGGCGACTTCCAAATGGATCTGCAAAATCAAGCATGCTGCAGACGACAGCATAGAAAAATATTAAACAATATTTGTGGCTTGTGGCTTCTCCTAGAAAGAGGGAATATATTATGAAGAAATTTTTTCACCTGTAGCCAAATACACTTCCATCAGATCAGTACTTGATCTAGCTGCAATGATGAAATGGAAGATACATCAGATGGATGTCAAGACTTCTTTCTTGAATGGTGTAGTGGAAGAGGAAGTGTATGTGGAGCAACCACTTGGTTTTGAGAAACATGATAGGGATACTTATGTGTGTAAATTGAAGAAATCCATGTATGGTTTGAAACAGGCACCCAGGACATGGTACGGTAGAATTGATGGCTTTCTATCCAGTTTGGGATTTACCAAAAGTAAAGCAGATTCCAACCTTTACTACAAGGTTGAAGAAGGAAATCCAGTGATACTCCTACTATATGAAGATGATTTGTTTGTAATAGGTATGGATGGATTGATTGCTGATATGAAGAGACATCTTGATGGCAAGTTCAAAATGAAGGACTTGGGTATGATGCGTTATTTTCTAGGAATGGAGGTGTGGCAGAATGTGGATGGAATCTTCCTTGGACAAGGGAAGTATGTAGTAGATATCCTGAAGAGGTTTGGGATGACGGACTGCGAGGACATAACCACACCTATGGCATCAAACCTGAAGCAATTGAGTGATGCTTCATCTGAGTCAATTGATGCCATGATGTATCATCAGATGATTGGATCCTTGATGTACTTGACAAATACAAGACCAGATATTTGCTTTGCTGTGAACAACTTGAGCCAGTTCTTGACAAATCTGAGACATGTTCACTTGATTGCTGCAAAGCATATTCTGAGATACCTAAAGGGTACAGTTGATTATGGGCTCAAGTATAAGGCTGATCAAAATATTAACTTGAAGGGTTATGTTGATTCATATTAAGGAGGTAGTGCCATCGATAGGAAGAGCACTTCAGGGTGCTGCTTCAGTATGGGATCAGGTGTGATATCTTGGTTTACCAGGAAGAAATCCTATGTGGCACTGAGTACAACTGAAGTAGAGTATGTAACAGCTTTTTCAACTAGTTGTGAGGCAGTATGGCTGAGGAAGATACTGTCTAATCTATTTGATCTCCAGTTAGATGCTACTTGTATATATTACGACAACCAGAGTTGCGTGAAGTTATCGAAGAATCTGGTGTTCCATGACAGGTCGAAGCATATTGATATCAAATATCACTATATCAAGGATATGGTGTAGAGAGGAGCAATGAAGCTCCAGTATGTTGCGACGTACGAATAGATAACTGATGTGTTGACTAAGCCATTGGCTAGGGTGAAGTTTGAATACTTCAAGGAGAAGCTTGGTGTTCTCCAGATTGAGGTTCCTTCCAAGAGGAAGTGATGAGTCCATGATGTGCCTTTCTGACATGGTGAGAGGATTGGTTCCTTCCATGGTCAGATGTAAGTGCTGCGCCCTTATAACATGGTGAGAGGATTGGTTCCTTCCATGGTAAGATGTAAGAGCTATGACATGGTGAAAGGATTGGTTCCTTCCATTTTCAGATGTATGTGATGATCCCACATCCAGCATGAAAAAGGGATGTCTCTGTGAAGAGACATCTAGTATGAGAAAGGACTAGATCTGTGTAGATCCCACATCCAGAATGAAAAAGGGTTGGCTCTGTGAAGACACATCTAGTATGAAAAAGGACTAGCTCTGTGTAGATCCCACGTCCAACATGAAAAAGGGCTGGCTATATGAAGACACATCTAGTATGAAAAGGGACTAGCCTTGTGTAGATCCCACATCTAGTATGAAAAAGGACTAGCTCTGTGAAGACACATCTAGTATGAAAAAGGACTAGCTATGTGTAGATCCCACATCTAGTATGAAAAAGGACTAGCTCTGTGATGACACATCCAATATGAAAAAGGACTAGCTCTGTGTAGATCCCACATCTAGTATGAAAAAGGACTAGCTCTGTGATGACACATCTAGTATGAAAAAGGACTCGATCTATGTAGATGCTGCATCTAGTATGAAAAAGGACTAGCTCTGTTATGATACATCTAGTATGAAAAAGGACTGGCTCTGTAGGTGTACATCCAGCATGAAAAGGGGTTGGCTCTGTAGAAATTCCTATGATGAGAATAATCAAGAGATAGCACCCATAATGATGACCCAGTGATGATCTAGATCGAGTTATGATCCAGATTAAGATGAAGATGGCAAGAACTCATTGATGATACATAGAAGAAGACCTGTGCTGATAAATTGTGTCGAGAGAATACCTTCCTAGTTAAGAGGGAGTGTTGATGTATTTATAACTTCAAAATGTATTCACCTGTATATGCTATGCCTTGTACCCTGATGTTTATTCCAGGAAGTATATGTAATGTATTTGAGTCATGTCATCCCCGGATGTTCCTATCGAGAGATTCAATAATGTAAACAAGTCATGTCAAGTCATTGTGGGTAACCCTCCTATTGTTCAAGGGTTAAAGTCCCCGTAGTTGCGGGGCTCATATTAACTCAAAGGATGGATTGAGTCTAACTTGAACTATTATATCATGCATCCTTGAGCACTCATTTATACCTCTACACTTCTGGAAAGAAGAAATCATGTTCACCAATTTTATCAAGTTAAAAATATACTTTTCTACCTCCGTATTTCCATTTCTACTCTTCTGGAAAGCGGAAAGTGGAAATCGGGCTTGCCAATGTGTTCAAAATTTAAACTCAATCCTTTCGCTTTCGTATTTCCTCTTTTGCACTTCCACTAAGTGGAAATTGGAAATAAGATCTCCAAACTTTTCAACATTAAAATTCTACCTTTCCACCTCCTCCTTTTGGAAAGAGAAAATCAGAAAAAAGAAAGTCAATCTTTTCCGAAATTAAACTTTGGATTTTCCACTTTTGCTTTTCCCTGGTCATTGATTTTATCCCAGAGTCATCCTCAATCGTTGATCTGAGACTAAATTTGTAGGCTACAAATTTTCCAAATTACATTCTAACTTCTGCGACTTGGATTTTTGTGACAAACTTTCTTCACCATCTTTCTTATGCGGGGCGATTCTAAATCATTGATCTATGTGTAAGTCATAAAATAGGATCCAACCTTTTCATGACCAAAACTTGCATCTTCTTCTTCTGCTTTTCTGCTTTAGCCCTTCCGGAAAGAGGAAATAAAAAAGAGGAAAGTTAGTATTTCATGAAGTTTAAAACATATCTTTCTGCTTTTGCCTTTTGTGAAAAGCAGAAATCAGAAGTCAGATTTTCCAATTTTCACCAAGTTTAAAATTTAACTTTCCATCTCCGCCTTTTATTTTCAACCTTTCTGATTCATTGAATTGTGTGGAAACCTTTTGGGCTGTCGGATCTCGAAATGCGGAAAGAGGAAGGAGAATTTGCAAATTATTCCATAAACGAACTTGGATTTTTTGACTTCGCCCTTTTTCTCCTGCCATTTCTTAGTCGTTGGATCTTTGCAGACTCATGCCTAGCCATTGAAATTAAATCAAAGCATATTTTCTTGTAAGGCTTGTTTCTTGGTCGCCCCTAAGTATTTCTTACCAGAATCACACTTCAGGATGAGGGAAAACCTTATGCTCGAGCTTCTAGGAAATACTAAGTATGGAGGGAGGGCATAACTGAGTTGGGAAATAAGAGTAGGTGTGATTTTAAAAAAAAAATGGGGGGGGGCTCTACAACATAAAATTTTTGGGGAAGCAGTTGCAGCAGCAACAAGTTTCGACAGGGAACTTTCCTAAACACACTTTCATGACCCACCGAAACCTAGTTTGATGCATGTCTAGAATTATATACCCAGGTAGGGATTCAACAGGTGTCCCTAAAATCCTATAGGAGGTGGGCTTCAGAATTCCATATGATGATAATCATTGTTGATTTATTTGTAAATTTGGAATGTATTCACTTGTATATTTCATATATTGTATTTGATTAGTCCCCAATGTTCCTATCAGGAGAATCAGTAATGTAAACAAGTCATGTAAAGTCATAGAGGTTAACCCTCCTAGTTGATCAGGGGTCAAAGTCCCCACAGTTTCGGGGCACTAGGGTTATTAGAATCTCCTAGAGAAGTCATCCCTGGTAAGTTATTGTCAAGTTGAGAATTAGTATAAATAGAGAGTGAGCCTCTCTATTTATCACACAGTCACTCACACTCAGTTGTAGCGCATGAGTGAGAGAGAAGAAGCTAGGATAAGAGAAAGAACAACTGTTGGAGATCATCTTACTATCTTTGGGTTTTACTGCTACCATTGGTGCTTATTCTATCTCTGAGAAAGTTGCAGGGTTTTCTCCTTTATGGTTTCCCTGAGGAAAATATTTGTGTCCATTGTGTCTTGTGATTGATTGCTGTACATGTTATTATCTCAGATAATATCCTAATATAATACTATCTAATTGATAAAAATCTAACATGATATCAAAGCTAACTTGAGAATAAGACAATGTACAGCTGCAGAAGCTAGGGCTTCTTACTTTTTGGTTCTCTTCCATAGTCTATCAGAAAAGGAGGCTAGGATGAACCTACATTGAAGGGCGCATCCTTTTGCCGAAGAAGAATCTGATTCTAAGCACTTTTATTTTTTACCTACCACTGCATCGGGAAATTAGGGCTTTTTACTGAAGAGGAATTTTTGAGTGAGCCTAGGCTAGGATTTCTCTCCTCCTCAAAATCAAAGTTTAAAGAAAAAAATCAAGGTTTTTGGTTGGGTAGAACTTCAGGAAAGTGAAACCCTAATCTTCCCTGGAACCATAAAACCAACACTACAGAAGATAAGCTCTAGATCCAGTTTCCATGTTCTTAAACAGTTAAGATCTAAATATTTTGTATTTCCATTTTAGGTTCTTAGTTAATATGTTTTATTACACCAATTTTGACAAAAATATTGAGGGAGGTGATGAATTCCGAGCATGGAAGTATAAGATCTCCCTAGTCCTTGAAGAAAATGAATTGGACTCCTACATCAGTGGAGAGGTTCCAGTTCTAGAGGGAGATGAGGCTAAGGCCTTACACAAAATAAAATTGCTCATGCATAAGAGGATTATTGCTGATTCAATCAAGGATCACCTCATACCACAAGTGTCCTCCCTAAAGACACCTAAAGAAATGTTTGATGCATTGACCAATCTATTTGAAGGGAAGAACATTGGTCAGAAGATGACTTTGAGGAACTATTTAAAGAATGTAAAGATCCAGAATGAAGAGACCATACAGTCATACTTTAGAAGGGTTTCTCAAATCAAGGAACAACTTGAAGTAGTGGATGAAGAAGTAAAGAGAAGCAGAAAGGGAAATCATCATCACCTAGGTAATCATTCTCACCAGAAAGATAACTCTGTAATATCAAGCAAGGATCTATCCAAACTCATATGCTACTATGTGATGAAAGAGGCACTTTGCTAGAAATTGTCCTATGAATAAGAATGGTTCTCAAAAGAAGAAGAACCACAAAAGAATACATCATGCTAACACTGTAGAGGATGATGATATTCCTAGGAAGAGAGTCAAACAAGAAAGTGAAGACTCTTCAAGTGATGAAGAATATGTTCTGATCTCTGCTCTCACGGGAACTGTCACAGATGGAAGTAAACATTGGCTTATTGACAATGGGGCTTCCAAGCACATGACATGATTCAAGGAATCTTTTGTGAAACTATCTGAACATAATTCACCCCACAAGGTAAAACTTGTGGATGACTACCAATATCCCATAAAAGGTAGTTGTGAATCCTCCTACAAGCTAGACTCTGGAAAGTCTATGAAGAAGAAGGATGTCTTGTTTGTACTAGGACTAAAGAAGAATCTCCTCTCCATATATGCATTGGATGCAAAAGGAATAAGGGTGGAATTTGTAGATGGCCAAGTCCTTATGTGGCCAAATGGAAAGACTATAGATGATGAAGTAGTGATTAGGGAGCAAGAGGGAGGACTATACAAACTGAAGGGCCAACCAAAACAAGCTTTGGTCCATGACATAGTAGAGACAAATGAAATTTGGCATAGGAGGCTTGCACATGTGCACTATAGGGCACTACCACTTGCAAGCAAAGCTCTTGAAGGACTTCCATAAATGTAGGAAAAACATGAAGGAGTTTGCAAAGGATGTGCGAAAGGAAAGAACAAAAATAAGACATTTCCAAGTAGCGAAAGCAAGGCGAAAGGATTATTGGGAATCATTCACTCCGATGTATGTGGTCCGAAGTCATCCAACTCATTAAGTAGGTATGTATACTATGTTTCTTTCATTGATGATTTTTCTAGGAAGATATGGATATACTTCATGAAAAACAAGGATGAAGTATTCAACAAGTTCAAAGAGTTCAAGGCCTTGATCTAGAATCACACAGAAATGAAAATCAATATCTTTTGATCAGACAATGGTAGAGAACTCATATCAAATGAATTCAAAGAATTATGTAGAGATTCAGAGATTAAGAGGGAGTTAACCAATCCATATAATCCACAATAGAATGGGGTTGCAGAAAGCAAGAATAGAATGATTATGGAAGATGCAAGGGAAATGCTTCATGATCAAGATCATCCTATGCATCTATGGGCAGAAGCTGCTAGAACAACTATGTATGTACAAAATCATACTCCACATAAAGTACTCAAGAACAAGACACCTGAAGAAGTATTCTTCGACTCAGTCACCTCAAAATATTTGGCTATCCAGTGTACATACACATTCCAAAAGAAAAGAGGACAAAGTTAGATCCTTCAGGGAAGAAGGGTATATTTGTGGGATATAGTGAAAGTTCAAAGACTTACAGAATATACTTCCCATAATTCAATAATATCAACATCAGCATGGATGTAATATTTGATGAATATTCAGCCTACAACAAATCCAGAAAGAGAACTGCTGAAGACTCTGAAGAAATAGAAGTACCCAGAATACAAGATACAACTATGAATGATGCAACTCAAGAAGAAGATCGAGAAATAGAATAACCCCAGGAACCTGTAAATCCACCCCAAGAGAAGAACCCTCACAAGAGGAAACCTGCATGGGTACGAGAGGCCATCCAAGGTGCAGAAAGATATGGGGTTCCAGAATAAATACACAAAGAAATGAAAATAACTAGGTCCTACTCCGACTATGTAGCCCTATTGTGTGAGTTCATTGATAAAGAACCTTCTAACTATGAAGAAGCAGCAGAAAAGAAAGAATGGAAGGATGCTATGATCGAGGAGTACCAGTTGATCATAAAGAATGATGTCTGGGATGTTGTCCCAAGACTAGAGGGGAATTATTTCGTGACTTCCAAGTGGATCTAAATGATTAAGCATGCTACAGATGGTAGAATAGAGAAATATAAAGCAATATTTGTGGCTCATGGCTTCTCCCATAAAGAAGGGATAGATTATGAAGAGAATTTTGCACCTGTAGCCAAATAGAATTCCATCATATCGATACTTTCTCTAGCTAGAGTAATGAAATGGGAGATACACCGAATGGATGTCAAGATTGCTTTCTTGAATGGTGTAGTGGAACATGAAGTGTATGTGGAGCAGCCACTCAGTTTTGAGACACATGACAGGGAGACTCAAGCGTGTAAATTGAAGAAAGCCCTATACAATTTGAAACATGCACCAAGGACATGGTACAGCAGAATTGATGGCTTCTTATCCAGTTTGGGCTTTACCAAGAGTAAAGCAGATTCCAACCTTTACTACAAGTTTGAAGAAGGGAACCCAGTGATACTCCTACTGTATGTAGATGACCTATTTGTAACTGGTGTAGATGGGTTGATTCCTGATACAAAGAGGAAGCTTGCTTCTGAGTTCAAGATGAAGGACTTGGGTATGATGCACTACTTTCTAGGCATGGAGGTGTGGAAGAATGCGGATGAAATCTCCCTAGGATAAGGGAACTATGTAGTAGAGATCCTGAAGAGGTTTGGGATGATGGACTGTAAGTCCATGACCACACATATGGAATCAAACATGAAGCTATTGAGTGATGCTTCATCAGATTCAGTTGATGCTACGATGTATCATTAGATGGTTGGGTCCTTGATGTACCTGACGAATACGAGAACATATATTTGCTTTGTTGTGAACACATTGAGCCAATTCCTAACAGATCCTAGACATGTTCACTTGATTGCTGTAAAGCATATTTTGAGGTACCTAAAGGGTACAATTGATTATGGGATTAAGTATAAGGTGAATCATAAGATTAACCTAGAAGGTTATGTTGATTCAGATTGGGTAGGTAGTGCTATTGATAGGACAAGCACTTCAGGGTGCTACTTCAGTATGGGATTAGGTGTGATCTCTTGGTTTAGCAGGAAGCAATCCTGCATGGCATTGAGTACAACCAAAGTAGAGTATGACACAAGTTGTTCAGTTAGTTGCAAGGCAGTATGGCTAAGAAAGATACTATTTGATTTGTTTGATCTCCAGTTGGATGCTACTTATATATATTGTGACAACCTAAGCTATGTGAAGTTGTTTGAGAACTCAGTGTTCCATGAAAAGTCGAAGCATATCGAGATCAAATATCACTATATCAAGGATATGGTGCAGATAGGAGCAGTGAAGCTCGAGTATGTTGCGACGAACGAACATATAGCTGATGTGTTGACCAAGCCATTAGCCAGAGTGAAGTTTGAGTACTTTAGGGAGAAGCTTGGTGTTCTCTAGATCGAGGTTCCCTCCAAAGGGAAGTGATGAGTCTATGAGCCCTTCTGACATGGATATAGTATTGGTTCCTCCCATGGTTAGATGTAAGTTCTGATCCCTTCTAACATGAACGCTGGATTGGTTCCTCTCATGGTCAGATGTAAGTGCATAGCCCTTATGACATGAATGCTAGATTGGTTCCTCTCATGGTCAGATGTAAGTACAGATCCCTTCTGACATGAATGTTGGATTGGTTCCTCTTATGGTCAGATGTAAGTGAAGAGCCCTTCTGACTTGAATGCTGTATTGGTTCCTCTCATGGTCAGATGTAAGTGTAGAGCCCTTCTGACATGAATACTGGATTGGTTTCTCTAATGGTCAGATGTAAGTGTAGAGCCTTTTTGACATGAATGCTGGATGTATTCCTCTCATGGTCAGATGTGAGTGTTGGGCCTTTCTAACATGGATGTAGGATGTGTTCCTCCCATGGTTAGATGCCAGTGTTGGGCATGCCTTCTGACATGGATGCTATATGTGCTCCTCCCATGGTCAGATGTAAGTGTTGGGTGAGCCTTTCTGACATGGATGCTAGATGTGTTCCTCCCATGGTCAGATATAAGTGCCAAAGAAGATGAATACTAACATGGATTCTAGGCCTACAACCAGCATGAAAAAGGGATGGCTCTGTAGAAATTCTTGTGACAAGTAGAATTGAGAGATAGCATCAGTTCATCAAGATAGCAGAATTAGTGATGATGATGATGATTCAGTGATGATCCAATGATGATGATGATCCAGTGATGATCCAGTGATGATCTAGTTTTTATGATGATCCAAAGAAGAAGAATTGTGGTGATGTATTATGTCAAGATAATACCTTCCTAGTTAAGAGGGAGTGTTGATGTATTTGTAACTTCAGAATGTATTCACTTGTATATTTCATATATTGTATTTGATTAGTCCTCGATGTTCCTATTGGGAGAATCAGTAATGTAAACAAGTCATGTAAAGTCATAGAGGTTAACCCTCCTAGTTGATTAGGGGTCAAAGTCCCCACAGTTTCAAAGCACTAGGGTTATTAGACTCTCCTAGAGAATCAGTAAGTTATTGTCAAGTCGAGAATTAGTATAAATAGAGAGTGAGCCTTTATATTTATCACATCGTCACTCACACTCAATTGTAGCGCATGAGTGAGAGAGAAGAAGCTGGGATAAGAAAGAGAATCGCTGTTGGATATCATCTTAATGTCTTTGGGTTTTACTGCTGCCATTGGTGCTTATTCTATAACTGAGGAAGCTGTGGGGTTTTCTCGTTTATGGTTTCCTCGAGGAAAATATTTCTATCCATTGTCTCTTGTGATTGATTACCGTGCATGTTATTCTCTCATAGAAGATCCTAAGATAATAGTGTCTAATTGATAAAAAACTAACAATCATGGATCGGATCAACGAATCATTGACTTCATTGGATTTAGGACATCAAGATATTTCTAGGAGTGTCCCGCTCCTCTGGCTCCATGGATATGGGATCTTGTTTTAGGTCAATTTTGGAAACTAGGGTTTTCCTTAGTAAGGGAATGTGAAATGTTAGCACATAGGGGTCAACTTTGCAAATTCCTCGACCATGAACTTATGGCTAGAGTTCCCACATGGAACTTACCTAGACATACTTCTATGACCCATTGGAACCCAATTTTGATGTACAGTTGGAATTCTATGCCCCAGGTAGGTATTTAACAAGTGTCCCCAAAATCCTATAGGATGTGAGCTTCAAAATTCCATAGAATGATCAACACGACTTGGATTGGTGAACTGCTAACTCTATTGGATTTAGTACATTGAGATAGTTCTAGGGGTGATCCTCTCCTAAAGCTCCATGGATAAGGGATTATGTCTTAGGTCAATTTCAGAAAATAGGGTTTTGCTTAGTAAGGGAATGTTAAATTTTTGCACATAGGGGTTAACTTTGCAAATTCCTCAACCATGAACTTGTGGATATGTTTCCCACATGGAACCTACCTAAACACGCTTACATGACCCACCAGAAACCATTTTCTATGCACGGTTGGAATTCTATGCCCTAAGTAGGGATTCAAGAGGTGTCCCTAAAAGCATGTAGGAGTTGAGATTCAACATGCCATAGAATGATGAACATGGATGGGATCAATGAACCATCAAATATGTTGGATTCAATACATTAGGATAGTTCTAGGGGTGTCCCTCTCCTCTAGATCCATGGACAAGGGATCATGTTTTAGGTCAATTTTTGAAACTAGGTTTTTTGCTCAGTAAGGGAATGTGAAATTTTAGCACATAGGGGTCAACTTTGAAAATTGATAGAACGTGAAATTGTAGCTAGTGTTAGCACATGGAACCTACCTAAACACACTTGGATGACCTACTGAAACCTAGTTTTGATGCACAACTGGAATTCTATGCCCTAGGTACGGATTCAACAGGTTTCCTTGAATGTTTGTAGGAGGTGAGATTCAATGTTCTATTGAATTATGATCATGGATTAGATCAGAAAACTGTCAAATCCATTGTGTTAAAGACATTAGGATAGTTCTAGGGGTGTCCCTCTCCTTTGGCTCCATAGGCAAGGGATCTTGTTTTAGGTCAATTTTGGAAACTAGGGTTTTTCTTAGTAAGGGAATGTGAAATTTTAGCACATAGGGGTCAACTTTGTGAATTCCTTGACCATGAAATTATGGCTAGTATTCCCACATGGAAACTACCTAAACACGCTTGCATGACCCATTGAAACCCAGTTTTGATGCATGGTTGGAATTCTATTCCTCAGGTAAGGATTCAAGAGGTGTCCCAGAAAGAATATAGGAGGTGAGCTTCAACATGCCATAGAATGGTGACCTTGGATCAGATCAACAAACCGTCAACTCTATTGGATGCAGGACATTAGGATAGTGTTAGGGGTGGTCCTTTCCTCTAGCTCCATGATCCAACTAGTATTTTGTAGTTTTTCAAGCTTCAACAAATTCTAGCACTTCGACTGCTTTTCCTACCTCAATAGGTCCGCCTCGACAGATTCACCTTGACAGGTTCACCTCGACAGGTCAGCCTCAATGGTTTAACTTCTAAACCATTATAACTTCTTCTTTGTAAATGAATGTAGCGAGTAGTCACCAAAGCATCTCAACATCCTATATAAGCATGTACATTAAAGTAATATAATATCTTTTTGATCATCATGGGATTCCTCCATATTTCACGGAGAACAATTAATAAATTGGTTTGAATTCTTTCATATTGTCTATGCATATATTTCTTGTTGACCTAGTGTGTTTCCTTCTTTTCTGGTTCTTCTAATATGCTTCTTCCATAACATAAAATGACTCATTCAGTCGACTGTTGTCCCCAACATGCACCTAGGCATGGCTTAGATCATTCATATTAAGTTACATAAGCACTTCCATCGAAGTTATTTAACTTATGCCTATTCCAACATGCTCACAAACTAAGCGACATAAGTAGAAAATTCCTTTGACTTGAGAAAATATAGTCGAGAAAGTAGACAATAGACATGCAACTGACAAGAAAGAGGAACTTATAGGAAAAGCACTAGCTTTCCAGCGAACCAAAATGTTCTCCCATTTTAGTGAGATTCTCATGCGAGTCACTTCCAACTCTGGGGAATCCTCGACATGATCTCACACTGATAAAATTAGCCCCTTCAAAGTGCAAATGAATATGTACATACCAAACCTTGAAGGAAAGATTGACATGGAATCTGTCAACAATTGGGTACAACAATTAGAATCTTACTATGCAGTGAATCAAATATCCGAAGCAGAAAATATCACCATTGCATCGTTGATGGTGTCAACCTCTGTACACTGCTGGTGGGAGAATCTATCAACAAATATGGAAAAGGAAGAAGACCCCATCAACACATGGGTAAATTTTTTTGAATATGTCTGAAAGGAGTTCTACCCATGCAAGTATCCTGAGTAGCAGTATAAGAAGTGGCAGCAACTAAGGAAATGGAAAGACTGGTCCATACAGAGTTACACCAACGTGTTCTATCGACTCATGGCTAGACTTGGCATCCAAGAAGAAGAGAAATTGCTTGTCCTGAAGTAAGTCAGTGGTTTATCCCTATAGATTCAGCAAGAGATGGAGTTTCTAACTGTCAGTACGCTTGTGGATGCATTTCATTACACCATCAAGCTTGAAGATAAATAGAAAGGAAAAGCACATTTCATGAACAAGCCAACAGGTCAAACATCTGACAAGAAGTCACCAGCTGACTCCGATAAGTTCAAGAACCCTTGTTAGCCGACCTTCCCAAATCCTGATCATCAAAAGAATAAATTTCATAAATACAATAGGGATTGCAACAGATGAGCTCCTAACGGGAAATGGTGTGATTATCATAGTTAAACATGGCATGAGACATTAGAATGAAAAGATCGAAAGACATATTTGGAAAAATTGTCAACATTTGACTTGTCTGACAGAACCCTGGCAGAATCTGGTCCAGATGCATCAACTCTCTTGGCTTCGACCTCGAACACTCTGGCATCCTCGATTATCGTTATTGAGGAGGAACGAGAGCACCTATTCCATACATAGATATGTGTTCAGAATAATCCATTACATCTAATTTTGGATAATGGTATTCAGAACAACTTCATTTCTGAATATCTTGTGAAGAAATTAGGTCTTGTCACCACTCTTCATCCTCATCCTTACAATATCAGTTGGATGAAGGAAGGGCAGGAACTAAGTATCACACGACAATGAAAAATTTCCTACTTCATTAATCCATTTGAATATGAAGTACTTTATGACATGGCACCTCTTTCCATAGTTGATGCCTTATTCATTAAACCCTACCTATGGGATTGAAATAGTACATGTAAGTCACACTCTCAGAAGGTGATTGTCAAAATATGGAATCAATGGTATGGCATACCAGAGTGACAACCCACATCAAAGGTTGTTATGATATCTTCCAAACAAACAAATATGCTTATCAATCATGATCAAAAGTTCACATTAATCATGATAAGGCCTCAACATTCTAGGAAGACCATAACAATGAGTCAACTCAGTGACCAGCACAACTCTTGACAACAACGACAGATCGAAATCATTCTTGAAGTTTACTAGAACATATTTCAAGCACTAGACAAAGTACCTCTATGTTGTCAGGTAAAACACTCCATTGAACTTGTTCCTTGTTCTTCATTACCTAACACATCTGCTTATAAAATATCCATTCTATAAAATGAAGAGATTCACAGAAAAATACAGGATTTAATTGACAAGGGTCATATCCTCCCCAACTCTTCTCCTTGTGGAAGTCTAGTCATCTTAGTTCCAAAGAAATACAGGACTTGGTGAATGTGCATCGACTATTGGGATCTCAACAAAATTTTAGTGAAGAACAAATACCCTCTTCAACAAATTCATGAACTCATCGACAATATGAAAGGTGCTAAGTTATTTACGAAACTCGACCTCAAGTCAGGATACCACCAGATTCCAATCGAGTCCACTTATGTATGGAAAATGGATTTTAGGAACAAGGAAGGATTATTTGAATGGTTAGTCATGCCTTTTGGCTTAACCAATGCACCTGCAACCTTCATGAGATATATGGACGACCTTTTATGACCTTTCATCAATAAATGTGCCATTGTCTCTCTCGACGATATTTTAATTTTTTGTCGATCATGGGAAGAACATTTCCAACAACTTCAACAAGTTTTTGACACTCTCTAGCAACTCAGATGTATCTGAACATGGACGAATGCTCATTTGTGATTACCAACATCAAATATTTGGGGTATGTAATTGATTATGCAGGAGATCATGTCGACCCAAAAAAGTACGGATCCTCAAAGAATGGCCCATTCGTTAAAAAATTCATGAACTAATAATTTTTCTTGCTTTGGATAATTTCTATCGATGATTCATACTTTGATTTAGCCACATTGCATGGACTTTGAATCAGTTGAAGAAAGGAAATGGGAAAACTGTCTTGAAATGGACATCGACAAAACAACAAGATTTTGAACAAATAAAAAACAATCTTTGTATTGCAGCAATACTTGTGTTACATGATTTACATCAACCCTTTGAGATTGAGATGGATGCATCGAACTATGCCCTCAGTGTAGTGATCACTCAGTCAGGTCACCTAGTCACGTTTCATTCCAAGAATTTCAGTGACACTGTTAGAAGGTACTCGACGTATGAGAAATAATTGTACACCATTTTGAAAGCTCTTAAGAAATGGAGACACTACATTCTTGGAAAGGAAACAGTCATCCTCACTGCCCATAAACCTTTGTAGTTCTCTCCATCCTAGTCGAAACTACAGACAACCCAACAACTCAAGTGGATTAATTACCTATAACAATTTTAGTTGGTAATTAAGTATGGGAAAGGAAAAGCCAATGCTACAATCGATTGTCTCAAAACACCACCCATTACTCTATTGTGTACAATGATGAGTATACAGGGTTATGAGATGAATACTTAGCCACAATTGTATTCGATAGACATTGATTTCTCTACAATCTACTGACATCTTCAGACCGACATGTTGTCGACGATGGACTACTTCCTAAAAGACACCTTGCTATACAAGCATGAACAACTTTGTGTATCGATCGATGAGCACTGACAGAAGCTCATTTGGGACACGCACTATAACAATACTGCATGACATTTTGGAGTCATAAAAACACTTGTTATTCTCCAAAGGTATTTTACTGGCCGTCACTTAAATTTGACGTCTACAAGTATATTCGATCATTCATAGTTTGTACCATTACTAAACCGTCAAATCGATGACAAGGACTATACACACCCATTCCAATTCTTATTCAACCATGGGAATCTATTTCTATGGACTAATTAATGTGATATCCTAATACCAAACATAAGCATGATGTGATACTAGTAGTAGTTGACATATTTTCCAAGATGGCTATACTCATACAATGCAAGAATATTACGATAACACGGCATATTGCTCAACTCTTCTTTGAACATGTGTGGAAACATTATGGCCTCCCGATGACCATTATTTCCAACAGAGATGCTATATTTGTCAATACCTTTTGGAAAACTCTTTGGAAACAAATCGACATGAGACTTTATTTGTCGAAATCCTTCCATCCATAGAAAGACGGACAGATGAAAGTTGTAAACTTCTTAGTCATACAATTGCTTCGCATGTACAACCACAAGAATCATCGAACATGGGATGAAAACCTTCCATACATACAACACAACTACAATTTTTCTCAACACAACTCGATAGGAAAGAGTCCATTTGATATTTATTACAGATTTCAACCCTCAGTGCCTATTGACTTAATCAGTTCCTCGACAAAGTCGAACGACACTGACTTCAAAGGATGAGAAGTGGAGAAAGCACCAAAGTTCATAGATAAAATATACAACATCTAGAAGCAAGCACATGAAATCTTGCAACAATATAATTCAAAAGCTAAGGCCCGACACGACAAGCATCATATTCCTCATTCATTCAAAATTTGGGATAAGGTCTGGTTACATCTAAAGAAGGAGTGCTTCACTGGTCCATACAAAAATATGAAACCCTTGCGATATTGTCAATACATTATCCTTAAAAATATTGCTGAAAACGATTTTCATCTCAACATTCCTGCATTCCTTGTCCTACATTAAGTTTTCAATGTAGATTTACTTTGACCATACCATGCACCATTGTTGGAACATAATGATTTGTAGACAACAGAACCTAAAGACATCCATCCAGATGTTCAGGAACCTCTTGTTTATGACACCATTGTGGGACCACACATACGCCTTACAAGGAAAAACTCCATTCCCTTGTTTCAAGTGGCTAAAGCTGGACAGCTCCCCGCATAGGGAAAATGGTACTCTACTAATGAAATCATAAACAAGTTTCCTCACCTGAAAGAATATACAATGGAGCCCATTAATTCTTAAGGAATGAGGAATCATCCAACCAGCATTTGGCAAGTTGTCAAGCTTCAACAAAGTCTAGCACTTTGATTGCTTCTCCTACCTCGACAGGTCCGTCTTGACAGGTCTGCCTTGATAGATTTGTCTTGACAAGTTTTCCTCGACATATCTTCCTTGACGGTTGCACTTCTGAACCATTATAACTTATTATTTTTAACTGAAGGTAGTTTGTAGTCACCCAAGCATCTTAGTATGCTATATAGGCATGTACATTAATGTATTATAGCATATTTCTTATCATCATCTGATTCCTCCATCTTTCATGGAGCAGAGTTAATAAATTGGTTCAAATTATTTCATATTGTCTGTGCATATATTTCTTGTTCACCTAGTGTGTTTCCATCTTTTTTAACGTCCCCAATCCTCCGATCGGTGAAGAGGACACTACCATAATACTATCTACTTGGGAAACTAGCCCCATGAACATAAAATGAAATGTATTGAAGTAATAACATGCACATACGCATAAATGTTTAACACATAGTGGAAACAAATCCATTCCATTAATTCACATGTTCATTGTAATTCATTGTCAAAAGTAAATGGAGAGATTTAAACACAACAATACTTATCTTATGAAGAAGCTCGTACCACAACCAGCTATGTTGCTGGAACGTTCCACCCAACCATAGGCTAGTGCGCTCCTTAGTCTCTCAGCAACACTGCCACCCCCGAGCTGGGCATGATTACACAAGGAATAAGGGAACACTAGCAAGCTCACACATAGCCAAGGATATGTCAAAATTCAGTCAAGCTAAAGCTATGTTTGGGTTTATCATACTATGAAGGGGATGGAAAGGCTTGTTTCCTAAGCTAGTGAGCTCAACCATAGAGCTATGGACACCTACACAAGATCTGACTTGGGTTTCCCAACACGTACACACCCAACACAAGGAATCATCCCCTTCTCTGCTGTACAGTCCCTCAGGCTATGCATTCCCTTCCAGTGATATTCAAGATGTGTAGTAAGTAATAATCATCCCTCAACATCTCTCAGTGAGGTTCCTGATACACTAGGTTTATCAAGAAACCTACCTCTTCCAATCCTAACTTGTTTAGACCCAAAGTAAGGTGCATAACAGTTAATACCAAAACAAAAATGCATACACAATAATATACACAAATTTTGGGCTGAGGAGAATAGTTTGGCAACAAAAATGAATTGCCAATATGGGTAAAAAAAACCCACTAACAACAATTCGTATCCCAGGGACATTTTTCCCTAACGTGGCAAAAAATGAATTCATCACCAACACCCAAGAGAACGTGGCATCTCCTCTAAATCGACAGCAAATCCAAAACGATTTTCAGCTTGACAAATAGTGGGGAATGCAACATAAAACGTTGGGGAAAAAACCTAGCCACATGATCATCAAAAAAATGAAATTCCAAGCCCCAAGAAAAATGAAGAACAACTGCCCACATGAGGGAAAATATATACAACAAATCCAAAAAAAAATTCACACATAGAAAACTTCCAGTCATTTGAGAGATCCCCAATGTGGATGACTGATGATGAGGGAGACGTCCAGGATCCTAAAATCGTGAATGAGAACACCCAACAGAAAAATCATGAAGGTAAAAACATCTCCCCAACTTTGGGTGTGAGGTAGAATGGAAGAATTTGTTACAGAGAGAAATTCCTATGGCTTGGGGTACCACAACAGACAACTAGACCCCAGAAATCAATCTTTCCCAATATGCAATAGAAATTAAAAATATCTAACACTAAAGGATCGAACGTCGTACCTTATTCCGGACGGTTGAAGTAGATCCCCGTTGAGCTTTCCAATCTTTAGCTTGAATTGTTATAGCACGTCCTCAACAATAAGTAAACAATACAAGCATACTATATTTCATGGTGTTAGATCTATTCAAGCATATATAATCAATAATGTATAAGCATTTGACATATTCCAATGGATGCAACATTCATTCAAATACACACTACTGGACAGGAAAAGATATTTCTATTAATATGAATCAGAGATTACAAGTGACAACCTCTGATGGCACGTCTGCAAACCGGAGAAACTGAATCCCCCACTTGGGCCTCCACCACCTCAATCCTCCATCACTCCGATAGCAAGCTCACTAGCAAAGGAAAGCTTGGGAAGAACACAACAGTGCTCCAAAGGGACAAAGGGATGCAGACTCAAGTATAGTTCTGGCAACAATGGACTATAGTTTCGGTACTCTCAATTCTCTCTTTTTCTTTTCAATGTCTCAATGGTTCCTTATATAGATTTTCAAAGTGATACTGAAAGGTCAAATCCATGCGATCTCAAGGCATATGGAAGGCCAGGAGTCATATGAGTCGGATTCAAGACAAGGAACGGTCCAACAGTTTTGGATTATGCACACATCCGAATGTACGCGACTATATAGGGAATATCCCCGTATGTACGCGGTTATCGGGGAAAATGCCGCGTATATCATTTTTCTAATGTTTTTAGGGATGGTCAATGATACATCAAAAGACAATAAATGGTCCATAGGGAATAATGAGTCTGCAGCGAGATAGGGGAAGGCCATACAATGTGTGATTCACCTAGTGTGGTGAAATACGCTATAACAGATGCCCCCTAATGGATGAGATCAGAGGGGTTATACGATGGCCGAAATACATTATAAGTCCATCCCAGAAGTGAAGTGATGAAGGTACCCAAATGGAAGACCAGCCACCCAATCAGCATAATACCATAATACAACTCTGGATATAACTGCACATACATATAGCAGTCCCGGATACATTAGAGTACAATGGCCATGAATAGGCATGAAACATGATAGAACATATGTGGTCATCGCCACGTACAATATACATATATCAGAATCTCCATAATGAAGATATACAAAGTACAATGATCTCCACATAGGCTGAATATATATAACAGATCAAGATCTCCATAGTGGCTGGAAATGTCTGACATATACTGGAACAAGTCACAAGAGCTGAAATCTCATGAACACTGGCATGATCAAGGAGGTAGCATATAGTGGATGCCACCAATCTGGAAGGTCTTCTACACAAACCGCTACGAGTACATGTCCTACTATGTGAATAGAGGTCTCGAGGTCGAACATAGTAGTCCATCGTCTGATTACTGGTCATTGATGTATACCGTTAACAGACGCGAGATCACCCACCAATAATGAAAATGGGAATCAAGGTACTAGAGTGCAAACTAACAAGTGTGAATAAATGTGTTGAGGTCGAACACTTGAGAGAATCCATCGATCAGGGGACATTGATGTATTCCCAAAACTGTCGATGGTGAGAGAACCTACCACTGATGACTGCAAGTCTCAAGGCACTCAAAATGACTCTAGACTCCAATCCTAGAATAAATGATCTGAATTCGATGCGATGAAATCCGCTGGAAGGAGGGCATTAAGGCATCCCCCATCATCCAACACGAGGTACTCAGCAAGGCTGTATAATATGGAAGAACTCGATCATAAGGTGCACGAACCAGTAACTATACCGGGAATGAC